>SZWC01006842.1:0-46335 GCA_023375785.1 Penium margaritaceum | reverse complement strand
GGGGGGGGGGGGGGGGGGGCGGGGGTTCTGTTGAGGGTGTGCATGGGCGTGTGGCTGCAAGGGTAGGAGGGTGCGTTGGCGTGTGAGGTGAGTGTACGAGAGGGTGCAACAGTTGAGGAAGCATGCATGGATGCGGTGGTGCAACAAGCATGCAGAGCTCTTGTGTCTCACAAACGCAGTGAATGACGTGCGACAGGGCAGCACTCCCTACTCCTCGTTCATGCCCTCCCGCCTCCCCCTTCGTTGTGGTGCTCGCAGGACTCGAAGATCCACCACTCGGTCGTTGGTCTGCGCTCGCTCATCGGTTCTGGGGCAGTGATTGAGGACTCGCTGCTCATGGGTGCTGACTACTACGAGGTGTGTGCAACTTCTTCATTCACTCGTACATTGCTGTGTCTGTGCATGCCTGCGTCTGTGCATCTCTGTCTGTGCATGTCTGTGCCTGTGCTCGTCAGTGTCAATAGATGTCTTCCGTCTGTGCATACTTGCGTCTGTGCATGTCTGTGCCTGTGCTCGTCAGCGTCCACAGGTGTCTTGGGTTTGTGCATACCTGTGCGTGGAGCGCACTTGTTGCTTACCCTCCGCCCCCATCTTCGCCCTTCTCCCTCGCTGCGTCCCTCTCGCCATCGCTGATGGAGCAATGTCCTGTGCTGTGCTGAAACCTGGCTCTCCCTTCCCATGCAGACGCCGGCACAGCGTGCAGCATTGGAGCTGGCGGGAGGTGTCCCTCTTGGCATTGGCCGCGATGCTGTCGTCAGACGCGCCATTGTGGACAAAAATGCTCGCATTGGTGCCAATGTCCAGGTACATCTCCCCCTTCCCCCCCTCCCCCTCACACACACAGGACCCCTCTCTCGCCTGAATTGCCCACTCATGGAAACACAGGTCGCTTGAAGATGAAGCACAGCAAGCATCAGCGCTGCGGTTCTCAAAGAAGAAGAGGGCTCACTGCTCCCTTGCTCAAGAGGAGTCATGGAAACACGGCAGTGGCCTGCGTGACTGTGACCAGGGTACAGCTTTCACCGGCTCAAGTCCTGAAGCTTGCGCCTGTGCCCATGCCTCCTCCCTTGCTGCCATAGCTCTGACGATAATGACTCTGCACGCTTGTCCTCTGCTGCCGCGGACTGGCGTGTTGCAGAGTTTGGCAGTGCCCCTGAGCTGCGTGATGCACTCGTGCAGCTCTGATTCAGCTGGCAGGTAGTGTTGCGCCGGGTGCAACAAGCTGATTCTTGTACGTGCACCTGATTCTCCTTGTGCAGATTGTAAATGTTGACGGAGTGGAGGAGGCAGCAAGGGAGACGGACGGGTTCTTCATCAAGAGCGGCATCGTCACCATCATCAAGGATGCCCTCATCCCTGCAGGCACCGTCATCTAAGCTGCGACGGGTGTTAATTTATGGGCTAGTACGATTGGCCTCAAAGCCCCGAGGCCAGCTGTAGTGGACAGTCTGTCACTATTTCCCTTTCTTGTCTGTGGATTTCTTGTTTTGTTCATCTAGCAGCAACCAGTGGTTTTGACCATGAAGTTGGAAGCATGTGGCCATTTCAGCCCAAGATGAATTGTGCTCCACACAAGTTAGCTGGTGGCATTTGGAAAGCGGCCGCCACTGTATGCGCAACATTTGAGATCAATGATCAATGTTTTGGCAGGCAACCTAGCACTGACAGCATTTGAAAGACCTGAAAAACGTATAAAAATTACAACAATGAGAAACGCTGAAACCTACCCCACCCACGAAGTTCATCTGTGGAAGATGATATCTACTTGGTGGAGCCGTCCGCCTTGCCTTGCACACTAGGCAACAGGAGACGCTTTGACGATGACACGTCAGAGCGCCTTTCCTCGTCCAGAAGTCGAGGAGAGTTTCATTCTGGATAAGAAGATCCCTCTGGTTACTTCATTCATGGCCCTGGTCATTGGAGATGAACTCGGATCACTGGCGGTGGATTATGCCGCCACCCATGGCGGGTACCAGATTCCACCCGCCCAACACCCGAACTTCGCGCTGGGCTGACTTTGTGAATAATCACTCCAAGAAATCCAAGAAATCCATATTCAAATTCAGATCAGGTGTTAGACCACTCCTCAATGGTTGAACCAGGGAGTACAATCTCCCCCTTGCACCCCAGCCTTGATGCCCTGTCCTTGGGACCTGTAGTAGTTAAAAACTCACAGCGCAGACCGAGCTTCATGCATCTCGCGTCGTACCTGTCCTTGGGCTGTGCCTCGGTCATGGCGTCGGCGAGCATGGGCCTAGTGCCACAAAGCAGCCTCTTCCTTCGCCACCAAGTCCCACGCGTAGTGATGCCGGATCTCAATATGCTTGGTCCTCCTGTGCAGTACAGGGTTCTGGATGAGAGTGATGGCACTCATGTTGTCCACATTGAGTAACGTTGGCTTCCTTTGGGGCACCCCGATCTCCTTTAACATCCGCCTTAGCCACACCGCCTCCTTTGCAGCTTCGGCGAGCGTGATGTACTCCGCTACGGTGCTGGATAGTGCCACACAGTCCTGCTTCCTGCTTGCCCATGAAACTGCTGCACCACCAAGCACAAACACGTATCTTGACGTTGATTTTTTGTAATCCACATCGGCAGTCGGCATCGGAGCAGCCCAGTGGGCATCAGAGTAGCCGACCAACTCGAGGGAGTCGTCATGCGCTCCCCCGCCAAACACGAGCCACGACTGTTTTGTCGCCTTGAGAGAGCGGAGGATCCGCTTCACCGCTTGCTAATGCAGCAGCCCAAGGTCAGCAACATAGCGGTTCACTTGCCCCTCCGTGAAGGCTAGGTCATGCCGCGGCGTCACCATGGAGTACATGATGCTCCCCACAGCGGACTGGTATGGCACACCTACCATCTCCTCCTCCTCCTCATCCGTGCCCGGCCCCATGCTCAAGCTCAGCTCACATGTGGTGGTCATGGGTGTGCCGATGTGATTGCACTCCTCCATGTTGTAGCGGCGGAGTACCTCTTGCACGTATTTTGCCTGCCCCATCTCCAGCGTGCGTGCCTTGCGCTCCCTCTTGATGGCGACGCCGAGGTAGTACTAAAGCCCACCCATGTCAGTCATTTTGAACCAGCCGCCCAGCTGTTGCTTGAGGTTCACCAACTCCTCCATGTCCAATGAAACGAGGATGAGGTCATCCACTCAGAGAACCAAGATTTGGTGCAAATCCTACTGCTTCCACACGTACACGCTCTAATCGGCTTCGCAGCGCTTGAAGCCAAGCTCGGCTATGAAGCTGTCCATTTTTAGGCACCACATGAGTGGTACTTGCTTCAGCTCGTAGAGCACCTTGCAAAGCTGGCACATCTTTCCTGGCGGCGCATCCACCCCCTCTGGCACCTCCATGAGGACGTCCTTGTCCAGGTCACCATTGAGGAATGCGGTTTTCACATCCATTTGGTGGACATCGTAGTTGCGCGCCGCCGCCACCAAGAGGATGGAGCGAATGGAGGTGAACTTCGCCACCAGAGCAAAGGTTTCATCGTAGTTTTCACCTTTTCCGCTGGGCGTACACCTTCGCAACCAGTCGCGCCTTGTACCGCTCCACCTTCCCCTCCTTGGTGAGCTTCTTCTCGAAGATCCACTTGGAGCCGATAATTTTTGCACCCTCCGGCCTATCAATCAGCTGCCAAGTGCCATTCTCTTGATGGAAGGCAAGCTCAGATTTTATAGCTCCCTCCCACTCAGCCCCATCCTTTTGGTATAACGCCTCCCTGACGGTCTCGGGCTCCTCTTGTTCAAGGAATGCTCAAGCAAACCCAGTCCAGATGCCCTCCGCGGCATCATACCGTTTTGCCGTCCTCCTTGCGCGTCCGATTCTTTGAGACTACTGCTGTTGAGGTTGCTACTGCTGCTCTCACTGCTATTGCTGCCCTCTTGCGACGCCACTCGCACCGTTGGCCTGCTCCCCCTCTCTCAGGGACCGTGGAGATGCGGGCTCACTCTCCGCCTTCTCATTAAGATCCACTCTTGCTGGAGCTTCAGACTCGTCCGACTCGACTGAATGCAAATCAGCCGCTCCCCCATCCTCGGATGGTTCTCGTTGCTTGGAGCTGCTCGGACGTCACCCTATTTTGCGTCCTCCGGTATCTCCCCCTCAAGGAGTGACAGCCACTCCCCAAGCTTGGAGAGAATCACGTCCTTGTCCATCCAACGTCTTTCCTCGTCGAATGTGACATCGTGTTTCCTCACAATGTGCTGCCTCGGGGGGTCAAAGAGCCGGTACGCCTTGCTCCCACTCTCGTACCCGACAAAGATGCACCAGCAAGTCCGCTGATCCAGCTTGCCCTGCCCCTCCCGTGCCTGCACAACAACATGTGCAACACATCCAAATACGCGTAGGTTAGCCACAGTTGGCTTCCTCCCGCTCCACACCTCTTGTGACATCTTCTACACCTTGGAATCCGCGTCTTTTAACGGCTTTGTCGGTGTCAGGTTCATGATGTACGCCGCCGTCCATGCCGCCTCAACGCAGTACCGCTGTGCGAGGCCGACATCTCTCAACGTGGACCAGACCATGTTGAGGATGGTGTGGTTTTCCCTCTCGGCAACGCTGTTGTCCTGTGGAGAATGTGAAGTAGTTTTCTTCCACGCAATCCCCTAGCTCTTCATCCGCACTGAGCAGCCCTCGTCCTCGAAGCCGTAGTCACTTTGCACCTTCACCTTCAACTTTGTTTGCCGCTACACTGCCACCATGAACTCTTGCATGCACGAGAAGACATCACTCTTCCTCTTGATGATGTAGAGGTAGAGCTTACGGCTGTGATTGTCATTGAAGGTGATGAAGTAGCGTTCCCCACGAATGGAGGACTCATATGGTCTGCACACATCTGTGTCTACCACCTCCAACTTCACTAATACACGCGTCCTTTTGCCATCAAACGGTTGCCGTGTCGCTTTGTCGACCACGCACGGCCCGCACACGGCATTCTTGGCTGCATCGAGGCTCTTGAACTCAAGACCCTGCACCATTTCCTTCCTTTTCATGTCCCTCACAATTGAGGGAGCGATGTAAAAACATTGGGCGGTGCCAGAGGTCGAGGTCTCCATTGTCCTCCTTCGTAAGGTGGGCAACGTCGGACCCCGCTCGGCTGTCGAGGATCTTTGCACGGAGCAGGTACAATTCGTCCTCTCGCTTTCCACGTGCAATTACCTCACCGTCCCCCTCCTTCCGGATGATGGCCTCCTTGTTGTTCAGGAGCACCTCGAGTCCCTAGTCGGTAAGGTGACTCACTCATAGCAGATTTGTCCCAAAGTTGGGCACATCGTGAATGGTGCTTGTGACAGCCTCTCCATCCACATCCACCTTGATGTGTCTCCTTGCCTTCACCGACAGCCAAATTTATTTTGCCGTTGGCCACTGTCATGCACCGTTCCGAGGCACCATAAGTGACAAATGCCGTCCGCTTGAATTGCGTGTGGTGGCCCGATCCGGAGTCAATTACGAAGACTCTTAGATCTGCAAAGTCGGCGGATTCCTTCGCCATCATTACATGGTCGTCCTTATTTCCAGCCTTCCCCGGCTGGTCCGACTTCCTCTTGGGACAGTTTTTTGCGTAGTGGCATTCTTTGCTACACACGTAGCACTCCCCCTTCTTTTCACCTTTCTTGGTGCCCTGCTTGGCACCCTTCCCCTTCTTGCCTCCCCCTCCACCTTGAGGATGGACGGCATAGGCGGAGCTAGATGTTGCCCCACTCTCTCTCCCACCATGTTACATCCATTCATTACGGACGTACACAGCCACCTTCAGTTACTTCAGCTCATCAGCAGACCAGCTACCCACGACGGTGATCATGGGACTCCATCTGTAACGGATTGGACGGAATCCTTGGCCGACTAGGCCAAAACCGCGGTGCTTGAGGGTCTCCGGCCCTCAAGCCATCCCGTCCAACCGCCCACAGTCCCAGGTGACCCCGCTCGAGCCACATGGCTCCTTTGACCGGTCGGCGTGGCACTGCCACGCTACACTCCCCCCCACAAGGAGTGAGAGCCGCCTCGGCATCTCCGGTAATTCCAACGTGGGATTTGAGCCCTGGAGCTCTGATACCAATGTAGCGGATTGGACGGAATCCTTGGCCGACTAGGCCAAAACCGCGGTGCTTGAGGGTCTCCGACCCTCAAGCCATCCCGTCCAACCGCCCACAGTCCCAGGTGACCCCGCTCGAGCCACGTGGCTCCTTCGACCGGTTAGCGTGGCACTGCCACGCTACACCATCTATCCGGCAAGGCCAGGAGGAGGATCATGGCTTGCAGCTGAGTGTCGACCTTCCAACCGGTGGCTACACACTCAGCATTAATGGAATCGATCTGCTGTAGGATCTCCAAGATGTCGTCACCTTCATTGGCTCGGAGGGTGAAAAGTCTCTTGAAGACAAAGTGTTGGTTAGCAAGTTTGGTGGACTCTTAGATGGTGCAGAGCTTCTTTCAGGCCGTCGTGGCCTCCGTGCATCCTTGAATAAGTGCGCACTGAGTCAGAACTAGCACTAATACCAACAAAGCAAGCACCTTCTTGTTGCGCTTCTTGTACTTATCCACTTCCTCCGGCGTCGCGGTATCTGGAGGGGCGGTCTCTTTATCATTGACCAGCTCAAGCAAGCCTTTGTTATGAAGGCAGACCTCAAACTGCCACCTCCACAAAGGGAAGCCGTTCCTGTCAAACTTCAAGACGGTGTCAATGCTCTCTTGCTTGATCGTTGTCATGGTGCGCGATGGTAACGTAAAAGTTGTAGAGCTAGGGTCCTTCTAGGCATGTGGGTCCATAACCTTTTGTTGGCACTAGTGGGTATAGAGGCACCATCAAGGATTCCTAGCTCTCACTGATGCACGCTACCAATGTTTGGGGAAGCCAATAGACACCAATGGTGAAGAGTGTGGAGCACAAGGATCACGGATAAGGGTGGACAGAACATGTCGCATTCAGTAGAACTGAATCGAAACACGTTTTCATTACTTAGCACAGTGAGGTTACATCAGATCCTTATAGCCTGTGATATACGATTTCCAACGCATCTAAGCACGCCCAAATCAGAGCAATAGAGCCCAGCTACGGCCGTCGAAGTAACCCTTGGTGGAGCCGCTGACTTTGCCTTGCACGCTAGGCAACGGGAGGCGCTTCGACGATAACCCGTCGAAGCGCCTTTCCTCTCCCAGAAGTCATGGAGAGTTTCACCCTGTCAAGGAGATCCCTCTAGTTACTTCATTCATGGCCCTGGTGCATGTGGAGCTCATTGGAGATGAACTCGGATCACTGGCGGTGGATTATCCCGCCACCTATGGCGGCTACCACATTCCACCTGCCAAACAATCAAACTTCGGGCTAGGCTAATTTTCTGAATAATCACTCGAATTGAGCGATTCAAAGCTTGATATTGCATGGAAAAATCCAAGGAATCCAAATCTAAATTCACATCAGGTGTTCAACCAGTTCTCATTGGTGGAACCAGGGAGTACAATCAACGACACTCATGGCAAGGGGCACACCATGTCAACAATATCTTTCTCGTTCCTGCATCGATTGACCCGGTTCTTGGGTCGATTATGTACGGTTTTTTATGCAGAAAATAATGAGAGTATCAAAACATGTATGTAAAATTAGCATGATGACATCATCACCACCTCGACCGGCGGCACCCATATCATCAACCCCCTCTCTGAGGACGCACCATCCCGGTGCGCTCCTGGTACACTTGGAGGACCGTGTTGACAGCACCGCCCCTATGGAAATTGGCTGAGGGGATCTAGCAGTTGTGCTATGGCCCATAGCCAAGCTATTGTACCAGGTGCTATCACCCATTGCTATGCCAACGTTGCCCAAGAATCTTCTCCACCACGCAGTCCTCCTTACCATCCACCAAGATCGGTGGAGGAGAAGCTTGTCCCTGTGTTACAAACTTTGCATCTAGCTCCTTGTAGGCCTTGAGCAGGGAAGCATGGAACATGGGATGGATCCCGTAGTGGTCTAACAACTGCAACTCCTAGCTCATCGTGCTGTTCCTCCTCAACCAAAAAAGGGACCCACCCACCGAGGCTTGAGGTTGTCGCTTCGCACCCCCACCAACTGCAGGTTCCATGAGCTCAGCAACACCTTGTGGCCCACAGAGAAATCCTCAGCTGTCCATTTCTTGTTTTCTTGCCGCTTCATCTATAACTATGCCTTGTGAAGCATGTCATGTACACCCCGTCACACCTCCGTGAAGTCACTTGCAAATTGCTGTACCACAGATAGTTCCGATCCCATCGCCATGTCCGAGAGACATGCAGGGTGCACCCCATACACCACCTTAAAGGAATACCTCCCTGTCAAGGTATGCACTACTGAGTTTTAGGCAAACTCAGCCACCGAGAGCTTGTACTCCCATCCCTCACCATCCGGCTTGGTAGATCTGCTCATATGCGGAAGCAACTTGTGTACCGGTTGACAGATCTACTACTTGTGGCAATTTCAGGTTCCCGCATGCTCCTGCTGCTCTTCTGTACATATCTGCTACTATTGCTATTGTAGTCACTGCAAGCCATGCAATAGAGAATTTTAATCATGGAGGCTGCTACTACTGCTGTGGAATTGCATCCGCTACTGTTTCACTGCTTGCTTTGCGCTAAACAGGATTAGCTTTTGGCTAAGCAGATATGCAATGTATCTAAAACGGTGCGAAGTGTTGCACTACCAAAACTATAGACTGTTGCCTTGAACAGCAGCTGCTACTACTGTTGCGTTTGTTGCTACTGCTAAAGCTCCTGCTTCTACTGCTAGTAATGGTGCTGTAGTGTAGTGCAAAGACCTTATTTGTGAGTTGAATACTGTTGTGGCTACATGATGTTATTTCTTTGCCGCTGACACATTGTAAGCAGAGTACATTGCTTGCATGCTGCCGGCACGCTGCCTCACACTTCCGCCATGCTGCTAAGCTTAGTGTGATGACCAGCCACTTACACTTGCAGTTGGTGAGATCTTTGTTGCTCATCCGCGACTCCCACATTAAGTTATGTTGCTCATGCCGTCCATACAACATCTTCAACAGCACCCAATTGCCTCCATATGCAGACCAAACCTAAAACTGTACCTAAAATGATGTGGAAGTGACCTTTGCGGCTGCAACACACAAGCTTGCTGCTCCCATGCACTTTTGTGTATGTGGTGCCACATGGCAAAACTTCGGTTATGTTCAAGAACTCTTCAACTACTTTGTTGCTCACACGGTCCTCCTATTCTCTGATTCCATGCCAAAGTTGATCTAGGGAATGCAAGCCCATGGTAGACAGCACACGAGCTCTGGTGGTGAGTGAGAGAATGGCACCACCACAATTTTACTAAGTTTGGATTGCATGAATTAGGAAACAAGGAAGAGAGTACAATGGGCCCTACTGAGAGCTTATGTATGAGGGACTGGCGGCTAGCCCACCATGCCCCGTCATCCTCGTCGTTCCAAAAGGTGCAAAAGGGGAATACACATGCCACAGAACATGAAACCACACAAGGAAGGTCTCCCGAGGCACCAGAACAGTCAACCGTGTGCCTGGATCTTGACCGAAAAGGAAATATGAGATGTACCCAAAACACAAGTCGACTCTGCGGTGATAAACTAGCATCATCCGTAAGCGAATCTAGGCATATTTAGACCTCCCAAGATGGTGGAGCATGTAACCAGGCATCCGGGTTTCGGCCACATGCAAACTATAAATGTCTGAAAAAAGTAAAAAAGACACGATTAATCACTACTAGGTCACCGGAGGTACCGGCACAAACCACCGTGTACCAAGGTCTTGACCATTGGAAGAATGCACAACCTGTCAGGGATAATATGTGGTAAATCATCATGGATCTCCCTGACCATCGAGAAGACTCTATCAGCCATACATGGGTCAACTAGGTGGTTTGAATGCACCATACATGTCACAGAAGGAGTCACGTAGCTGCTGTAGAACAATCAGCACAAACTAAGAAGCTCTCACTAAATATGACCACATGAAAATCAGACAGCTCAAAGTCCATACACCAACGCCATGTGATACATGGTTAGTTTTTCACAACTTTGGTGATTGAGAAATGGCCATTAAGCTACCTAGCCTTGCTGTTGCTGATGTGGCAATAAATTCACGTAAGTTGGTGCATTAGCAACCAAGCAGGTGCAAGAAACAAGAGCTCCGGGTGGCTAAGACACATGCCTGTGGACTCGGTCTGACCACAACAATGTCGGCTACAACATCGTAAGCGACCAAGAAATATCGGGAGACCAACTCGTGACCGACAGGGCACGCCGGGTGCACCTCAATGTAGCCTGCCTGGAAACTCAGGCCAACGGCCTTCATGCCAAGATCGCCACTCTGGACACTACAAGTGGAGAGTCTAGGTGCCGAATCGACTATCCGCTAAGCCCTGGAGGCCGATGGTCGAAGACAACCACCGGGATTACGAGAGTAACCCAAAGCTGAGGTACTCATCTATGGCTGTGTAGCAACCGCCTGGTCCACAGCCACATGGACTACAGGCTCGTAAGGAAGGGGAGAGGATGTAGGACGATCATGGACAGGTGTTGGCTTGCATGCAGGAGAAACATGTATAGACAGAGGACCAGGTCTGATGGAGGATACTGCCACAGGTACGAGACGATGTGTGCCAGAGCAAACCTGCATAGGCATAGAAGAAGGTATGCTAGAAAGGACCGGCACTGGCACAAAGGCAAGTGTGCCATAAGGGGACGACACTGGTACACGAGCAAGTGTGTTAGAAAACACTGAGACTGGCACGGGAACAGGTGTGCGAGAAGGGACTACTATTGACATGGGAGCATTTGTGCTCGAAGGGACGGACACTAGCACAAAAGAAGGTGTGCCAGAGGGAGCCGACAAGGCCACTAGACCGACAGTCATCATGGCCAGATCATCATCAGCCCGAGATTGGACCATAGGTGAGGAGGCCCAGACGGACCCATCCCTAGGTCTAGACTGCCCCATCCGTCAGGAAGCCAAACACACTGGAACATGATTGCCTGTTTAGGCTGCGATATGTTAGAGCCTAATAAAAAAGAGCGTCTCGAGACTTGACGATGTGGGGTCCCAAAAGCCCCAGGCCGTTGACTGGGGGGAAATGCCGAGGAAGGCACACATGTGAACCCGAGGTGAGACCTTGGACCCTTGCTCGTCCTCGATGTACCATGCGTAGGATAAGGATCCTCAAACACGAGTAAGACGGAGGTCGGCGTGATGGCCGAACCACAACTCGTGCGGTAAGCAATTCTAGACCCACGTCATGTAGGTAAACTCCTCAAAGGCATGGATTATTGAAGTCCGCATTCAGACAGCATGGCAAGCACCGCATCCTCCATGGTGCGGTTCCAGTTTCAGACACCCCATTTTGCTTTAGTGTAGCAGGGACAGATAGCTGGTAAAAAATACCGTGCTCCACAAAGAAGGTGTCCATCTCGTCCAAGAACTTACCACCACAATCCGAGGGAAACGTGTGGAGGGTCTGACAAGAGTAGCAGTCAGACATCACCAGCCAGTGTAACCTTCCAGGGTGGTATCGCTCTTCTGACGGAGGTTGTAGACCCACCATATCCGGGTAAAGTCATCAGCCAGGGTGAGGAAAAATTTCCTCGATGTGAGAGAGACTCGAAAGGGAGGGTACCGAGAAGGTCCGAGTGGACCAACTCAAGCGGACGCACTGCACAGGAAGTGTAGTCAAGACAAGGACAGCGATGCATCTTATCCTAAGCGCATAACAGACATTCAGGCTCGAACAGCTTCTTGAAGGAAGCCGTGTCAAAACCCAGGGCTGGCTGAGTCCGAATGAGCTTGGACAAAGTGTCTGAGCTCACATGGCAAAGGCGACGATGTAGCAAACGTTGGTGTTCTGGAGAGATAAAACCAGTGACAAAAACATGTGTAGATGTGGAGGAAGGAGAAGAGGTAGAGGAAGTGGTACGAGACACACGATATAGCTCATCAACAAATAAGGTACAAAGAACAACGGCACGAGTGTCGAGAGCAGTCACAGTGGCAGAGTCTCTATTGAGCTGAGTGCTTAACAGAGAGACCCATCCTGGTACAAGCGCAAATAGAGAGTAGACTGAGCTCAAGAGCAAGGTCGTAGTACACGTCAGAAATGTTCAAGGAACAGACAGAAAATCAAACAGCACAACCCCACCTCCCTGCACAGGCAACAACTAAACAGACCATACGGACCATACGGACGCAATAAGAACGAGCACAATGAAGTCACTACAACAACAAGTCATGTGATGGGTGGCGTAAGAGTCAATGATCCAGGCGCCACTCGATTCATGACCAGTCATCGACACTGAACAACACACCAGAGAACACCCTGCCTCTGCTCGATTTGAACCAGAGAACTTGGGAAATCAATGAACAGCATGGACTTGTGAATTGTCAAGCCTGTCGATATTTCCATCCTCCGGCTGAGCTCCCCGCAAGCATCATCACGGGCAATAGACATAGTAGGACAAGCTATGTGGGAACCACTCGGCTATGACAACACACTTGTACCTCCCTGAGTACGAAGTCCAAGCAGCTGACAAAGCTTTACAATCGTGCGACCTCGAGGGTCCATATCACAAACTCTTCCAGGTGAAGCGGCTACATCTGCTGCAGTCGTAGGCGCGGCGTGACTCGTCCATGTGTCAGTAGAGGAAATCTGCTACGCATGCGCTGCCTGGAGGCCATGCATAATCTGAGGTAGATCAAGTGGTTGTTCACACTTAGTGTAACGATGAGCACCCTCATAGTTATAGCAGTGGATAGAAAATCAATTACCACTGCTCATCGCCTATTTCTACTATTGATGTCCCTCACCGAGTATCGTTTTCCACTTCTTCCGCTATGCTGCTACAACAATAACCTTAGTCTGGCCGCTTGTTTAAGGGTGGAGGAGGAGGAAGCGGTGGAGGTGGGACTAGTGAACTAGGACATAGGCATTGAAGGGGTCACAAAAACTGCTGCAAGTGAACTCTATTGATGGGGAACAACAGCCTCATGAGCTGATGTCACCTAGAGAAAGTAGCGATGAGCCCATGGAAGCAGTTGTAGTGACTCCGACAACTCAAAGAGGGCCGCACGGTCGAAGCCCGCAAAAAGCTTCATGTGGTCCAAGAGCAAGCCCATCATGATGGCGTCAAGTGCCCACAGCTGCGTCCTGCCACCAGTTCCAAGACAAGTGTAAAGACGCGTGGCACATCTCCAATAGTCTGCTGCGAGATCCGTGGAGTCCTGGCTGAGGGAGTAGGACTCACGCAGTCGCGCCGACCTTTTGGCATGGGTCTCTACAACGAGTTGTGTCAGAGGCAGCTCCCAGCCCTGACGTGGGTCTGCTCCTGTCCGGGTCCCTGTCTCACCGAGAAAGGGGCAGAAGTCGACCATTGTCTCCCGCGGCATGACGTGGGGCAGACCGCGCAACGCTCTTGATGCTATCTAGGTCTTGTGAGCATCGCGAGTCTGGTACTGGCTGTGGTAGTAGGGCCAGACGCCCTCAGAAACTGCCCAAACCTGAAACAAGGTCTCCTAGTAATTGAAGCCCTCATTGCTATCGTTAGGGGATGGAGGTGTATCAAAGTCCTTTGGTCATTTCTCTGTGGTGAGGGAGACCTAAGACTCGGGAGATGGTGGACGAGGCAGAGGGATACCAATACTGAGAGAAACGCCATCAAAGGTGGACGCTGCTGAACGATGTGGCTGGTGGTGAGAGCGAGAAGGTGGCAGGGTGAGAGGTTGGGACCCCAGACGCAGCTCACAAATATGCTCCTCAAGAATGTGAACCTCGTCCTCACGTGTGTCATCCTCCATCTCCTCCTCATGCCTGATCTAGGCACGTTCAAAGAAGTAATCTTGACCCAAGATGCAGAGTTCTTCCGTATTGCTTGTGAGGATGAGCTGAGAGCCATCTGTGAGTACAATGTCTATGAGCTTGTTGACCTCCCGCCTAGACAGAAGTGTGTAGAGGCCAAGTGGGTCTTTAACAAGAAGGTGAAGCCTGATGGCACACTTGATCGCTACAAGGCTCATTTGACGACCAAGGGGTTCTTATATGTTAAGGGTATAGATTTCACTGACAACTTTGCACCCGTTGGCCGCATAACCACCAAACGTGCTTTGTGCATGGTTGTTGCTCATCACCACTTGGAGATGCACCAGATGGATGTGGACAACAAGTTCTTCCATGACACCTTAGAGTTGGAGATCTACATAGTCTAGCCACCTGGATTTGAGGTCAGTGATAAGGTCTGGTGCTTGCGTAAGGCCTTGTACGGCATGAAACGGTCATCCAGGTTCTGGAACTTGGAGATCACCGGTATGCTGACACGTGTCGGTTACATGCAGAGTGACACCGAACCGTCCCTCACTCTCAAATGGAGAGGTGAGAGCTTCACCATCATCTTGGTCTATTTGGACGACCTCTTCATTGTGTCTTCTTCTATGGAGGCCGTGAAGGATGCCAAGACATTCCTTTAGGCTACCTACAGGATGAAGGACCTTGGCCCTATAGTTGTGTTTCTCGGGATGGAGATCATACATGATTCTTTGTGATGGGCATTCTTGCTATATCAGGCACGTTACATCTGCATTGTGGGATTGCGGTTTGTTGACCTCCTTGGTGTAGTTCCCACATCCTCCATCCCCATCACACCTAACGGGCAAGGTGCTTGGAAAGTGGATGATCGACCACGCTTGGGGAGACAGTAGACGTGACCTCATACTTGCGCCTGATTGGCTCTTTGATGTACTTGGCCACTACCACACGACCCAACATGGCCTCCTCCGTCAAGGTCCTTGCATATTTTTCATAGTGTCCTCGGGTGTGAGCCCTTCACGTGACTGTGCGAGTGGTACCGTACGTGGTCTCTAATCTGTACCTCAGAATCTGCTTTCAACAGTAGTGTTTATTGGTAGTCGACGGCTACGCATATAGTGACTAGGTATACAGCCTTGATGGACCCAGTTGGACAGGCTTCGTGTTTTTTCTGGGTGGCACCGTTATGTTGTGACATAGCGGCAAGTAGGGATGTATGAAAAATAGCACATTAGAAGCTGAGTATGCTGTGTTGGGAGTTGGGGTTGCTAAGGCGGTGTGGCTGCATTGTTTTTTTTGTGAGTTGCTTCAGTCTGTGTCTTGCATCGTTCTTCGTTGTGACACCCAGAGTGCTCTTGCCATTGCAGAGAACTTTGGTGTTTTCATGCACGCACAAAACACATTGCTGTTGAGCATCATTTCCTATGTGATCTTGTGGAGCGACAAGTGATCTCCATCATCTAGGTCGGCACTGACATGTAGCGGGCTCACTTCCTGACCAAGGCACTTGCACGCAGAAAGTTCATGGTGGCCATTCGTTCTGTTGACTTCGCCCCTTGCCTGAGAGCGGTGATTGGTGTGTGAGTATGGACTGTTGAGCATCTCGTTGCACACATGTGTCAGTTCTGCACGTGTATGGACACGCGTACCATTGGGTCATGGGAGGGTGTGAAAATGTGAGTTGTCCCCGTCTACTTTTAGAGCTTACTATGACCGCTCGGCCGTGTCCATGCTCATGCAGATCCCACATCCCTAATGTGGACCCAGTTGGCACCAGAGCACCGATGGATGGTGGTTCCACCCACCTGCAGCTGCCAGACAGCTGCCACGGCGTCCCGGGTGCTTGTTGGGGTGCCTTTTTCCGTAGTCTATAGATTTTTCTCAGTGGACTAGGTGTTTTTCCTGATTTGCATGTTCTGTATTGCCTGTCCACTGATCAATGCCGGACCTGTGTGTGTGACCAGTTGTAGCATCTGGATCAAGATTATGTGTCTCTAGGTTCAGACAGTGTTGCATTTGGATGCCTGTGCGCAGAGTTACCGCCATAATAGTGGATCTGGGTCGGTTTTAGGACAAACTGATACTGTTGTATGCGTCACCTGTCGTGCGCCGCGGCAGGTGTTTATGCTATGCGCTTTTCAGTTGTCATTTCTCTCTGCATTTCTAAACTATTGGAGGTTATCAGACTTTGCGCGTCTCCCTAGCCTAACTCTTGATGTTTCCTGTACCAGCTTGCTTGCTAGTGCACCAGCTGACTGGACTGTGTCGCCACGTCAACAGCAACAAGTTTAAGTAGCTTCCTAGAAATTTCTCATGGTATCAGAGCGTCGAGGCATCCCTCGCTAAGCTGTGCAGCAGAGATGCAGTAGTAACAACAATATTGAGAGTAACAGTGAAAGCCACAGTCCTGGGAGGACCCACTAAACCACGATGTCTTACCGAAGCGGATTGAAATAGCGGAGACACCCTTGCAACCGCATCACCATGTCACCATCACGAGGCAGCCGAGGGTTGTCCGACCCTCTCCAGCAGCATTTGGAGCAAGTGATGTTGAGCATTTGGGTTGGTGAAGGTTCCCGGAAGCTTCACTCAGGTCGCACCAACCACCCCTCCCGACTTGAGAGAGTGCAACTGCCCCACATGAACACCGTTTTGGCGTATAAGGACTCGTTAGAAAGATCTTGTAAATACCCATCCATCACCCTCATTCCTGCCTCATTTTGTGCTATGCAGGCTCCAGGAAACAAAACAACGCTCTCAGATCTAGATTATTTCCGGATTTTGGACCGAAAAGAAAATGTTGATATTTTAAACCTTCTAAAGGTTTTTTTTGCATGAAACCACTGCCATTGCATTTAATATCCTCTTGAGCGTAATCGACCCAAACTTTGCTTCATTTGGGAAGCCTTCATGCTGATGTCATCATTGTAGGTGATGACACCAGCACCAACACAGCCAGTTTTTTGTCTGAAACATTATTGTTGCCAGCGTTCCATCTCTTCAAGAAATGCCAACGGTTCTTGATTCTGAAAATTTCGACGTTTGGACACATACCCTACTGATCTTCAATTTTGATCATTTTCAAGATTTTATCATGAAACGTTTTTTGAATGGTACTTAAACATTCGTTCAACGAAAATGCCCGATCCATAAATTCGACGTTGAACAAGTGCAAGTCGGCCATCTGCTGCGATCCTCTTTGCTAAACTTGCACAAAACTCGCAATTGACCAGTCTAATGCGTCAGCTCGAGCACATCCAGCTCGAGCTGGCGCGTCAGGCTGGTATGACAACACTGACACGACCAGTCCACCGTGCAAATCCGACCAATGAACTGGACATGCACAGAGATTACGAAGTGCTTTGGTTATAAAAAGGATTACATGATGGGCGGATACCCGCGGGTTACATGTTTTTTTCATATATTTTGCGGCTAAATGAAGATATTTTGTGTGGAACCTAAACATCGACGACGAAACAATATATTTTATACAAAAAAATTATGATATAAATTAAATATCAGTGGGGTACTGAGCAGCACCGATGCCACCATTCCGCGACAAGGGCAAGGGACTAAGAGACCCCTCCTCTATCTCCTCTTCTGGCATCATGGTCCACAGTTAAGTCACCTGTGATCGACGAGCATTGTCAGACGCAGGATGAGATGCGCTGCCAGCAGCAGCATCAGACCAACGCGCTACACGACATCATGGCGTTACAGAGGGGTCGTTCAGGGGCCTCGTAGCAGACACTAGGATGACCTGCTCGAGCTGACCATCTGTTCAGCAGTGTATGCCCTATACAACACTACGAACTCAGCACCCAAATATTGAGCCGGAGGTTACGATTCGTCACACGCACAGGTCCGGCATGGATTAGTGGACACCCAGTATGAAACATGCAAAGCAAGCCCAAGACACAGTCCACTGAGAAACCTCTAGTGACTATTGGAAAACCGCACAGAACCCCATCAAGCACCCGCGACGTCGTGGCAATTGTCTGGCAGCTGTAGGTGGGTGGAGCCACCACTCGTCAGTGTTCCGGCACCAACAGAGTCTGCGTCAGGAATCTGCACAAGCATGGACATGGCTGAGTGGTCACAACAAGGTGTACATACAGACGGGGATGACTCACATCACAACCGTAACTGTTGGTTATGTGTCTGCACCACACAGTGACCTCTGCCCTCGTTGCACACTCTCCCTCCTATCGGAGGTGACTGCCCGAGAGAAAGGCAGCTCTGTCGGCGATGTCCTCATGGTGATGTCACAAAAGCTTGGAGAAATGTACCCAAGGATGTTGCACCAGTTGTTGTGGTTCTTGTGCCTCTTGCTTGTGATTCATCAAACTGGGTGCTTCTACACACCTAATTCATACCAGGATCCTAGCTGAGGCACACCTGACTAATGCCTCTTTGTTTTTTGGCTGGGTGGTTTGAGTCCATCATGCAAGGGGATCGCGAGCTAGAACGAGCTCGTCGCTTGCTAGCTTGCTCCATCTTCTCGCTCTCACCACCTCTGCACGATGTTAATCGTGAATGTTCTCCTTGGACTTGTGCGTTCTAGACACACGTCTGTGGCGTTGCGTCTGCCTTGCTTTTGCAGCACCTACAGTCACCTACTTTCTCCCACACGCTGTTCTTCTCTACCTACTGGTATCAGCGCAGTGGCGAGAAAGTGCATCGCGCTTGTGAGTTGAGCACGTGATTCTGTTTCACGACCGTTTTTCATCGCCGCCGCCGCTCCCACCGCCACTTCTGCCCAGAGGAGTTCTTCCAGTCCCCATTATAATGCACTGTCTGCCCCACCTTGTGGCAAACAGTAGTAGGCACTATGTGAGGATTCCCGCGAGAGTGTCTCTTGTCCACTCCCATGGGACAACTTCCATCCGTGGGTAGCGCAGATCTGCAGCTGCAGATATGGATACTCCAGCAGCCTAAGCAACATCATCTGCAAGCCCACGAGCAGGTGCTTGCACTTCCAAGCACCCGGAGTAGCAGCTCCGGCAACACCCTCAGCAGCAACCATTTGAACAGTTGCACTCGCCTGCCTAGGCGCGTAGGTCGGTGCAATTTTGCACCTGCCGCAGGCACGGCTGTCGCAGCCAGAGCAGCTGCAATCACAGGCCTCTGGCCTACCCTATCAGCAGTCGCATTTTGAGCAGCCGCATTCTAAACAGCCGTTGCATTCGCAGCAGCCGCAGCAGCACCATTCTCTGCCGCACCGTCTTCAGCCACAGCAGCCGCATTCTGAGCAGCTGCAGCAGTCGCAACGGCATCATCCGCTACCACACTGTCTTTAGTCACAGCAGTCGCAGCAGCTGCAGCAACCGTAGTAGCACCATTCATAGCCGCACTGTCAGCAGCCGTAGCAGCCGTAGTAACACCATTCTTAACCGCAGCAGCCGCAGTTTCAGTTCAAGCATGGATTACAGATGCAACTGTACACGCTTGCGCACGCGTGGGTGCAACTTCCTTCAATCGTCACGACAATAGCAGCAGCTGAACCCCAGCATCGGCCTCAGCAGCAGCAGCTGCCGCAGTGCTTGTCGATTCATGCCTGTATCACAAGCTGCAGGCCAACTTCTCACGCTGGCGCAGCGTGACGTCCCAGGCGCACTGTCATCTGGCACATACTATGAGAGGAGGTCCAGACACCGATAGTCGCACTGACGCCGAGGCATGAGCAGCGACCGCGCCTCCAAGGCTGCTCCAACGTCATCAGCGCGTACACATCATCATCTTCCAGTAAGCGTGTTCCCTCCCTTTTCTCCCGGGGGGGTTCCGCAGTCGTCTCTAGACTTGGAGAACCCCGTTACTCAGCTATACTCAGCGTTGACATAGGGAATCCTTAGCCTGCTGAGGGTGCTGACATGTACGACTGCAGCTCTCATCGACGCTTCTGTAGCAACTGTCGCCACCTTTGCAGCTGTCGCTAGAGCCTCACGCGCGCCTGCCGCTACATCTGCTGGGCGCGCAACTGAGGCCTACAACGAGGCTGCAGTAGTCTTCGGACCTATTTCTGTAGCTGCAGCCGACATAGGCACATAAAAATTTGCTGCAGTGTCCGCCATTGCATCTGCAACAGCCTCAGCCGCGTCAGCCACTACCGCAACAGCATCCTCCATCTGCATCTCCACAGCAGCGGCCATCACCGCTAGTGCATCTGCCTCATCAACGACTCCTACCATCATCACAGCAGTTATCTCTGTGGTCGCCGTTGTCACTACTTCCTAAGCGACTCTTGTCACAGGGGCTCTGGCTCTCATTGTCCCTACTGCCCCCACCATCTCCATCCTCTCCGCCACTTTGGCAGCAGCCATCCCTCCTCTCCTTGCATTCCTTTGCAACCCTTCACCCCATACATCCTCTTGACCTGCTGCTCTGCATGTTGTGCTTGCCTGTTCTTTGTCACTGTCTCTCTTGCGGTGGCTTCTTTGTCTGACTGGGGGGGCTGTTGTGCAGCTCTATCATTTTCCTAAGGCATCCCCAGTTTTCCCACGCCCACTGGGACTGGGGAAAATCTGCTGAAATTTGTCCGGCAGGGTCTTTCTGTCGTCACCATGCCTCGTGACGACGAGTCAGTCATGGCGAACTTGCAGCGCCAGCTGAACCTCGCTCGCGAGACCCAGCCAGAGGCTGAAGACCGCCTCAAGCTTGCAGATGACAATCGCGCTACCTTTGCTAATTAGGTTGCTGCCATTGTGCTTCAGCGTCTTCCTCCTGTGTCAGTGCCTTTTGCTGCAGCTGCCGCTGGCACTATTGCTGGTGCCTCCTCTATACCTTCCGCCACTAGCACCGCTGCCGCCAAACCCGCTGCTGCCGCTGCCACTGCCATTGTCACACGTTAGCATGATTTCTTCTCCCAACCTCCTTTCCTTGCTGCCGGCCTCGCGTTCTCCTCCTGGGAAACTCGTTTCAGTGCCTATGCTTAGGGGGAGAGCCTTTGGCAGTATTATTTCCCTGATGTCCCGCCTTTCACGCCCGTCACTGGTTAGTCTGCCCATGATTTCCGCGCATTCATTTCCGCTGCACCAGATTTGATTGTCGATGACTTTGGCACCTACAATGCTTATCCTGCTGTCCAGCGTCGCGCCGAACCAGTCAGTGGGTACGCCATGCTGCGGCGTCGGACCACCATCACTGGTTAGGCAGTGGAGAGTGCGCTCACAGTCCAGTTCAACACGCTCTTGATGCGTGCAGACGAAACAGCTCACGCATATTGGGCCCGTGGGCTCAAGCTTCTTTGCAAGCTTGGCGACGCCGCACCTGGTCAGCTGTCTGCTGTTCACACCATGGTTAACGGGCTCATTCCAGAGTTTTCCGACCTACTCCGTGATGTTGAGGCAGATGAGTTGCACCGTCTCGCCTCCTAGCTGGTGCTTCCTCGGTCCGCACCCGGCGTTGGCACCCTCTGGGACTTCACTGCCGAGAGGCTCTCCGCATGGTGGACCAGGCTCCAAACAAATGGCTTCATCGTTCTATAGTGGTTGGTGTTACTGCAGTCACCACCACCTCCGCTCCTTCCTCTCCCTCGTCCTCTTCCTCATCATCCTCCTCCTCCACCTTGTCCTCTCCAGCCTCGGCCCTTGCCTCTCAGGGTCGTGGGAAGGATAAGGGAAAGGGGAGAGGTAAGGGAAAATACAAGGATAAAGGCACGCCGTCCTCCTCTCGTTTACCTGGAGCAGTTATCTACTGGAACTATGGCTCCACCGAGCACTCTCCTCGTGTGTGTCTTGCCCCGCCTGACGACCTCCGCCTTGCCCGGGCAATGCGTGCTCACTGGGCATACACCTCAGGCTCCTCGTACGCGCCCTTGTCCTCTAGCTCCTCTGCCCCCCGTCCCAGCTCACGCCTACCCTATCATTGGGATGCTGCCTCCTACAACGTACCCGTGGAGTTGGCCTCCACCATACGGTGCTCCAATGTACACTGGGCCTCCCTCATCTTCCTATACTGTGTCTCCATGGTTCGCTTCCTCCTCTGGTGCATCCTCCCCGGTTTCCCCGACGATCGTTGACAGTGACAGTGAGCGTCAGCTTGAGTAGTCTCTCCTTCAGCTCCTTCGTCTACACGATCAGGGAGGTGAAGGTGTTGCATTCCAGGCCAGAGGTCTTGTTTGTCATACTAACACTATTCTACGTGGAGATCCCTCCGGTCACATTCTCAGCTCCTCGTGTGGGTCTGTCCTGTGGATTACTTTGGCAGCCTGACTTTCTCCCTTGTTGTCTCTCGCTTTGTGCATTCCCTGGTGCGTCTGCGCCCGTCGTTGGTACTGTTGTGACCTCTGGTATCTTGCCCTCTGTCTGTGTCTCTCATGAATTCTGGGTCCTCAATTTTGGGGCTACCCATCACATGACATCCGTCCGTTCCTCCTTTGTGTCGCTCGGCCCCGTTGGTCCCGTACGCTTTGTCCGCACTGGGCCTGGTCAGTTGCTACCTGTATAGGGTGTTGGTGCTGTGCGCTTCGTTGGTCCCAGTGGCGTGCTGTACTTGCCATACGTCCTGTACGTGCCTTCCTTGGAGCTCAGCTTGCTGACAGTACCATCCTTAGATGATCAGGGAATGGAATTCACTACCACTCGTGCTATTGGCACCGTTTGCCTTTGTCCCTCTCGGTGTGCTGTCTTGCATGGCGTGAAGTGTGACAAACTCTATCGTGTGCCTTTGCATGCCTCATCTACACATGTGTCTGGCACCGCTCTCGCTCATGTTGCACCTTTTCTCTTTCCTGACCTCGTGCATCTCTTGCATAGTTACCTCGGCCATGTGCACACTGATGCTATTCATAGCATGCTCTACCTCCAGCCTACGCTCAGCCTTTCTCCCTCTACCTTTCCTTCTCCTTATCCTGCAGACTGTCTTGACTGCAATCAAGGCAAAATGCATCACTCTCCTTTTTCTTCCTCCGAGTCTCGTCCCCTTCATCCCCTTGATCGTGTTCATGCAGATGTCATGGGCCCTCTACCCCTTGACCTCGTGGGTGATGTTGGTCGCTATGTTCTGTGCCTGACGGATGACTTCTCTTGCTCGATCGCGGCAGTGAGTTCCTTGGACCCATCGCTCCCCTTTTTCTTCTCGAGTCCCATGGGGTGTGTCTTGATACCTCCGCTCCTTACACACCCCAACAGAATGGTGTCTCCGAGCAGTGGAATTGGACACTCGCCGACGACGCTCGTACCCTCCTGTCTGAGTCCGGCCTCCCGCCGCTTTTTGCCTTCGAGGCCATCTTCTACTTGACCTAGGTATGGAATCGTGTCCCACATGGTCATCTCCCTTGGTCTGTCACGCCTTTTGAGCACTGGCATGGCCATCGGGCTGACCTTCATCTTGCTCGAGTCTGGGGCAGTATCGTGTCTGTCGGGCTCCCGGAGGACCAGCGTGATGGTAAAATTTCTCCACGTGGCCATCTGTGTCCCTTTCTTGGTGTGTTTATGCAATCCAAAGCCTGGCGCTCTGTTCTTCAACGGGTCATCGAGTCGCATGAAGCTCTGTTCTTCAAACCTGTCCTCTTGCGTGAACTCGCCCGTCTTGAACCTGCCTCCTCCTTTCTGCCTCTCGCTTGGCTGAGGAGGGATGTCTTCCCTGCCGCCTCGGCAGTTACTGCTGTTACATTGTCGTAACTCTCATCATTGCTACAAACATTGTCGTTGGCTCATGCGCCTACCTTGCCCGCATCCTCCAGCAGCTCGGCTGCCGCCTCGTCCTCTGCTGCCACAGATGTTGTCCAGCCTGATGCACCTTCCTCCTCTATTGCTCTGTCCAGTCCAGTCACACCCATTGTAGCCATCTCACCTCTCTCTTCTCTCGTGCATGTTGCTACTGATCCACTTCAGCGTGATGTCTCGGGTCCCGCTCCTGTCTATCCTTTCATTCGCGGTGGGCGCCTTCGCGCTCTCCCTTAGCGCTACAGCGCCACCATGGGATCGGCACGCCCACCTCAGTCTCACGCAGCGCTACCTCCTGCCACAGGCATGGATGTGCTCGGCTTGGCCACTGGGGTTGTCCACCCCAGTTTTTCCCTAGGATATGCAGTGCTTGCTTAAGAACATGACCGTGCCCGTTACATGGCTATCTTGAGCAACGTTGCTGAATGTCACACCATGTCAGTTACCACGCCCTTGCCGCCTGAACCTACCATAGTATGTTAGAAACGCACAGCCTCCAATGCTCAGCACTAGGAGACAACTATGCGTGATGAGCTAATCACCCTTGACGACCATGCTGTCTATGAGCTGGTCAATCTACCACCGGGACGTAAGGTCATCAATGAACGTTGGGTCTTTCGACGAAAGTATAAACCCAATGGTACACTTGGCAAGTACAAATCAAGAATCACGGCAAAGGGGTTCTTCCAGGTCGTAGGCATCAACTTTGATGATTCATTTGCACCCGTCAGCCATTACACAACAGCCAGGGCACTGCTGAGTCTTGTGGCTCATCATGACTGGGAGCAGGAAGAGGTGGACATGAATAACGCGTTCTTGCACGGATAGTTAGATGAAGAGATCTACATGGTCCAGCATCCGGGATTCTTTGATGGTACGAATGGAGTCTGGAGACTGCGCAAGGCCCTCTATGGTCTGAAATAGTCACCTCGGTGCTAGAACCAAGAGATCACATCCACTCTAGAGAAAGGCGGTTATCGACGTAGAACAGTTGATCTTCCACTCTTTGTCACTCCACCGTCTGTCCCATTCGTGGCTGTCCTTGTCTACGTGGATGAATTACTAATAGCATTGCCCAGCCAAGATGCCGTCAAGTCAGTCAAGGCACTTTTGCATTCCACATACAATATGAAAGACCTTGGACCAGCACGAGTCTTCTTGGGCATGGAGGTTGAGTGCGAATGCTCTCGTCGCACACTCCACGTCCTCTAGGTTGCTTACGTTCGCAGCTT
This sequence comes from Penium margaritaceum, assembly GCA_023375785.1. Lineage (NCBI taxonomy): Eukaryota > Viridiplantae > Streptophyta > Zygnematophyceae > Desmidiales > Peniaceae > Penium > Penium margaritaceum. Next base: position 21,629 of record SZWC01006842.1, on the reverse strand, counting down.
GGGGGAGTGATTCACCTCCATGCTTGAATCCACACCAACAACGTTGACGCCTATGACTCCAGCTGGGCAGAGGCTATTGAAGATACTAGATGTGTCTAAGCTAGGAGAGGTGGTCTATGTGACAGAATACCTTTGTGTCATTGGGTCGCTTATGTACCTAGCGACAACTACGAGGGAAGATGTCGCTTTCTCTGTGAACTTTCTGGCACAGTTCTCTCAGTTTCCTAGGGCCCGGCACATGGAGGCCGCCTTGCGTGTTGTCAGGTACGTCCTCTCTACTGCCCGTACTGGCCTTTGCTATCAAGCTCAGCCGTTGGTGGTGGTTTATGGGTACACTGACAACGACTCGACGCATGATACCAATGCTCAAAGTTGTACAGGCTACATCTTCCTTGTTGGTGGGACTGCCGTATCATGGAAAAGTGGCAAACAGGGCTGCGTGGCACGTAAGTCAAGTGAGGCAGGGTATGTTGCTCTTGGCGTAGGTACCTACGAAAGTGTCTGGCTGTATCGCTTCTTGCAGCAGCTGCATATCCCCATTCATTGCATCGCTCTTTGTTATGACAATCAAAGCACAAAGGTCATTGCTGAACATGATGGTATGCATCACACATGCACGAAGCACATCAATGTGGAGCATCACTTTGTGCGTAAGAGAGTGGCCACATGTGATGTCCAGATTGTTTGAGTTGACATTCAACAACAACGAGCTGACTTCCTCATGAAGACACTCAGCAGTAACGTATTTAAGGCAGCTGTGCATGCTGTTGGTCTGCTGTGTCCGCGTGATGTTCCCGGTTGATTCGTTACGTCCTTTTTGTGTTGGTTTTTGCAAATATCTCATTGTGCTCTATTGTGTCCTCCCGGCTTGTGTACATCGGCATGCAGATGACTGACGACGAGACGCGACACTACTGGAGTGTCGTCCGGTGGAGCCCACACACACTGAGGTCTGCACGCAATTAGCTGGAGCCTCTTCCCTCAGACGCATGATGTGCTCAGCTCCATCGGCAGGCCTCCTCAGCAGACACGCCGCTTGCGGTCACTGCCACGGCAGATGCTGTCTACTCACGTCCTGTGCCGGATCGGTCTGCACTATTGCAATTGCAGCATCAGGATCTTCTTGGGGTCCGAGTTTCAGGTTGTTCGGACACTATTGTAAGCGGGGACTAGCCTAGACGCTGCCTGGGTTTAGGTAGCCATAACTCCTTGCTGCTATTTTTCTAGGTGATTCTGACTGCACAACTGTGTTTGCAACGTCGGTATATTGGTATGGTCCAGTTTTCAGGGAAAACGGACGACGCCCGGGTTTCAGGCTGTCTGGCAGGGCTCACCGAGAAAACCCTGCCTGCCAGAAAGATAGGTCATTTTTCTGGTTGGCTGGTAAGCTGGGTAACAAGCTCTACAGAACTGAGGGAGAGCTAGTTCTTGGAGGGTTCTCACATTGCTGTTCATTCTCAGTTACTAATAAATTCTTTCCAACTTTGTCTGCCTATCTGGCGTTAACTCCTCAGCGTGTAGTTTTCTGTCCCAGAGACTCAGAGCAGCAGAAGGGGGCAACAGTGCAAAGCAACAAGCATGGGGCCATGCTTACTCCAGCGATGCTGCAACCTCGACACGCCGCACTAGTCTAGGATTTCTAGCTTGGTATCAGAGCCAGAGCACAACAGAAGCAGTAGAGGTCGGAGGACCCAAAAACACGACCGTGCAGGGGAAACTCAGCCGGTTTCTTTCCGGCAGAGTTAGCCCCGCCGGATGGCGTCATCAAAATGCTCCTGACACGGTGGAAATTCTGCCGAAATGTTTTTGACAGCACTGACCCCGCGACGACGGTGGCGTTGGCGGACTGGCAACGTGACGGACAACACCGCGACGACACCAACACACTCGATGACGGCGCCACCGATGAAGGAAGTACCCCGTCTCTCCCTCCTCTCCCCTCTGCTACGGCAGCAGCGCAGTTGCAGCAGCAGCAGTAGCAGATCTGCACTGCATATCTGAGCAGATCTGCGCTGCAGATCTGTGGTCACGGCCGTAGCAACAGCAACAGCAGCAGCAGATGTGCAACATCACTCGCAGTAGCAGCCACTGTTGTGCACTCACGGCTATGTAGCACTGCAGTAGCAGCTACAACAACAGCCGCAGTAGGAGCCATAGCAGCAGCCGCAGCTGCGTAGTAGCAGCAGCCGCGCCAGTAGCCGCGGCTGCGCAGCTGTGCAGCTACTCAATTGCGTAGCCGCAGCAGAGGCAGCAGATGTGCCAGTAGTTACGGCTACACAACTGCATAGCTGCGCAACCACATAGTAGCAGCAACAACAGATGCCGCACAGTAGCGTATTAGCAGCAGTCGCAGCTGTCTAGCTGCGTAGCTCCACAATAGCAGCAACACCACAGCCACAGCAGTTGCGGCAGCCATGGCAGCAGCCATTGCAGCAGCAACAATAGCAGCACAAAAGCAGCAACTACGATAGCCATAGCAGTAGCAATCATAGTAGCACAGTAGTAGTATCACTGTAGCAACGGCAGTAGTAGCAATAGTGAACCAGAAGCAGTAGCATCTGTAATTGAAGTACGGGCTGTAGCAGCAACGCAGCAACCGCTGTTGCCGTCACTCGTCTTCGGCTGACGTCACTTTTGACATCACTGTTAATGTCACTGCTGACGTCAGCATCCCATAAAAAAATCAAACGAAGCAAAAAAGGAGCACACACTAGGGTCACCATGACTGAAAGCTCCAGCGGGACGGGGTCTTCCTCTATTGGAGGACCCCCTGGTCCACCTTTTCTCCAGTAGTTGCAGCACTTGCAGCAACAGTAGCAACCAGTACTGTAGCAGCCGCTACAGTAGCAGCCGCTGCAACAGCAGCAGCTACAACAACAGCAGCAGCCGCTACAGTAGTAGCAGTAACAGTCATAGTAGCACCAGGAACAACAACAACAGATACAACAACAGCAGTTGCCGCCGTAGCAGCAGCAGCAGCAACAGCTATAGCAGCCACCACTGCATCAGCCATAACCGTAGTAGCAGCAGCAACAAGAGCAATAGCATTAGCAGCCGGCGAGTATCATCGCCAATAGCAGCAGCACGCTCCCGGATCCACTGGCCGCCATTCGCCAGCAGCTCGCCACGATGACACAGATGCTTGCGGCGATGTAGCCACCCACACCGTAGAGCCATGGGACTGTTCCGCCTCCCTTCCACCCTCCCAGCCACGCCAAACCCCGCTGTCTCCGACGCCATACAATACGTGGCGTTGCAACAGACCTAGCGCAACAACAGATTGTAGCATCGGTCCATGGCCCCAGTCTGGGTGCTGGCCGCAGGCCCAAGGACTTTGAGTCCCCGCCGCCACCGCTCCAGGCCAGCGACCGGTTATGGAGTTGGGAGCTCAGCTTCCGAATCTGTGCTCAGGGCGAGGGCCTTTGCCATACTAAATCCTCCCGTACGAGCCCGACCATGCTGAGCAGATGTATGACGCCGGTCGCGCTGTCCGCGCTCTCATCCCGGTCGTCCCTTCATCAGCGCGTGTCGCCCTCGAACCCTTCCTTGGTGACTTCACCATCGGGAGAACTCCAGACTCCGCGGCCGCATGGCATGTCTTGACGCGTCCGCATCCTCTCTCCAGTGAGGTCAAAACCAGCCGCCTGCTCCGGGAGTTCAAATCCCACCACATGGGGACGACAGAGTTGGTCACCACCTCTTGGCAGCTTTACGGAGGACATCCTCAGAAGCATCAGTGACGCTACTCCACTCCCAATGGTGGCACTTCTCACCATCATTCGCAGCGTCACTGACCTGTTTGCCGACGTCTTCGTCCACTACGGTCAGGACGTTCTCGCGATAATGGTGGCCCAAGGCACCCTTATGCCCTGGGCCTAAGAGCTCTTCCTCAAAATTGAGGAGGCTCGCATGGAGTCACACGTCCAGCACTCCGAGACCGCTGCCTTCCCGGTCATCGCCTCCGTAGCCATCGCCGTTCCCACAACAGCTGCCTCCATCGACTGCTTCTCCTCCGGAAGAAGTAGCACAAAGGTAAGAGGAGCAAGGGTCCGCAACAATAGAGGACCAGTGCCAGTGGGGGAAGCTCGATCTGCCACAACCGTGACAAGCCAGGACATGAGTGGTACACGTGCCCAATCCCGAAGGATGAGGCACACATCATCGCCACCATGCGTCGCTAGCGTGAGCGCCGTCATGCCACCGTCATCATAGTTATCGCCGCCCTTGTTGCATCCACCCCACTTGGCAGTTCTACTCCTCCGATGGTCGCACCTGTCCTGCCGTCACCTGTCCTAGAGCAACACCATCCGTAGCCGGCGGCACCACTTCCTCCATCATTGGTGCATCCCTCTTCCCTCCCTCGCTCAAGCATCGTCACGTCACATTTGGTCTACTCCCTCTGACCCTCAACCCGTGAGCGCCAGTTGGAGCAGTTCATCACGCTCTAGCTAGGACTGCCCCACCCTCCTCTCCAGGGAAGTGCGAGTTGCGTCACTGCGTGTTCGTCTGTCCTGTCCTGCATGACAAAGGCCGATTTGTGATCATGTCCTAGATCCTTGTCCGTCCTGTCATCTCCGGTACCCTCTCCTCCTGCTCCTCTTTGTGATGACGTTGCATGGTCGGATGACTGGCAGTCTCGGTTTGTGCCCTCGTCCATCGTGACTGCGTCACTCGCTCACTGTCTTGTGTCGGTTAATGACCTGGCATTGCCAGTCCAGGATACAGCCAAGACCTGGATCATCGACTCTGGGGCTACGCATCACATGACAGCCGCACGTGAGGCCTTCAGTGTCCTTGGTCCTCTTGCTGATGTATCCGGTATTCGGACGGGCTCTGGCCAGGTGTTACCTGTGTACGACGTTGGTGTTTTTTGCTCCCGTGGTCCCGTTAGGGACATCTTCGTGACCGATGTCCTCTTCGTTCCTGGTCTTGAGCTCAGCCTTTTGTCCGTTACTGTCCTCGACCGCATGAGCATGGACGTCTTGCACTCACGTGGTGTTGGCAATGTGTTGTTGCATCTGTCTGGTCGTGTCGTCCTTCACGTCACCGCTCATAGCAACCTGTGGCACGTCCCTTGTCTATCCTCCTAGTCAGCCGACACCAACCAGGTGTTTCTCACCAGTGCTCTCTCTCTGTAGTATACCCGCCTTCTCCACCGCTGCCTCTGCCACGTCCACTCGTCCGCCATCAACAGCATGCTTTGCACCCAGTCGGCCACGGGCCTTGACCCTACCTCCTTTCCCATGCAATGTCCCACTAAGTGCATCGTTATGCACAGGGGAAGATGCACCGCTCGACTTACCCCTTGTCCGCCTCCTGTACGTCCGCCCCTCTAGACTTGGTCCACTCCGGTGTCATGGACCCTCTTCCCACGGAGTTTGTCGGGGAGCATGGACGCTATGTCGTCACCCTCAACGACAACTTCTCCCGCTACCGCTGGGTCTTTTGCCTTCGGCAAAAGAGCAATGTCACTACTACCATTTGCGACTGGCTCGTCCGTGCGGAATGTGGGTGCGGTCGCCCCCTGTGCCACTTTTGCTTTGATTGCGATGGTGAATTCATGGGCAAGACCACGTCCTTCCTTGCCGCTTGTGCGATCCGTCAAGAGACATCAACACCTTACACACCCATCCAGAACTGCATCTCCGAGAGATGGAACCGCACCATGGCTCATGTCGTGTACACCATGCGAGTTGAATCCGGTCTCTCAGATGGTTTCTACTTCAAGGCCATGGCCGACATGACGTGGGTCTGGAACCGGATTCTCCACGGACCTCTTCCCCGCCAGACCACACCATACGAGCACTATTGTGGCCAATAAGCAGATCTCCGCCCGGCTCACGTCAGGGGTTGCGTGGCCATCATGTGGCTGTCTGTTTTGTAGCAGGGCGACAAGCTTGCCCCCCGCAGGCGTCCTTGTACCTTTCTTGGCATCTCGCGTCAGTCGAAAGCCTGGCGCTTTTGGGATCCCTCTCGGCAATGCATCGTTGAGTCCCGAGATGTCCTCTTCTTTGAGGACCTGTTTCCCCATGACCTTGTTTGCTCCGGCTCGTCGATGTCCCTCACGTCGCGTAGGGGAGTGGTGAGTCAATCCCCCATCCTGCCGCTTCCGGTCAACACATCGCCTGCCTCTGCTAGCCCCTCAGGGCTAGCCGTCCCATCCATGTCTGCTAACCCCTCCTGGCCAGCCGCCCCATCTGCATCTGTTGGTCCCTCCGGACCAGCTACCTCGTCTGCATCCGCTAGTCCCTCTGGGCCAGCCACCCTATCTGCATCCGCTGGTCCCTCCTAGCCAGCCGCCCCGTCTACATCCACTGGTCTCTCAAGGCCAACCGTCCCGTCCGAGTCTGCTAGCCCCTGCGTGCCAGCTACCCCATCTGCATCCGCTAGTCCCTCCGGGTCAGCTGTCTCGTCTGCATCCGCTGGTCCCTCGGGGCCAGCCGCCCCGTCTGCATTAGCAAGTCCCTCTAGGCCAACCGTCCCGTCCGAGTCTACTAGCCCCTCCGGGCCAACTATCCCATCTGCATCCGCTGGTCCCTTCGGGCCAGCCACCCCGTCTCCATCCGCAGGTCCCTCAGGATAGCCATCCCGTCCATGTCTGCTAGCCCCTCCGGGCCAGCCACCCCGTCTGCATACGCTGGCCCCTCCAGACCAGCCGCCTCGTCTGCGTCCGCTGGCCCCTCCGGGTCAGCCGTCCCGTCTGCATCTGATGGACCCTCTGGACCAGCCGCCCCGTCCGTGTCTGTTGGCCCCTCCACATCAGTTGACTCCTACGGGACGGGGCCGACGGCGCCATCTGCGTCGGTTGGACAGTCTAAGGAGTCACTGTTCCAGGTTGCCCCCGAGACACCAATCGACTCACTCCCAGCCGCTCCCTTTTCTCCGCCTCCCACGCGGCCACGCTGCACCCGTGACCCGGGCGGGAGCCTCTGACCCGGGCCATCAGTGAGCACACAGGCCACCGTCCCGCGCCCTCTTGCGCGCTCTTCGTGGGACGACAGGGGGTCGTGCAACGACCCCCTGTTGTCTCTCGAAGCTCCTCGCCTCCCGTTAGATCCACTCCCACGGTCGTGAGTGGGGACCAAGGCACCAAGGCCCTTGGCTTGGTCACATTGGCTGTCATTGCGGATCTCTACCCAAGATCGGCACTTGGCTACGTCATGTTCTATCAGGAGCACCGACACGCTGTCACTGCCACGCTCACGCACATATCACCTGGGGCTGAGGACACACACGCCTTCATTGTCCGTCCCACGGCATGCCCGGAGGACCCAACCACCCTACGTGAGGCTCGGGCTTCTCCCGAGGCCGCACACTAGGAGGCTACATGTACCGACGAGCTTGCCGCCATCCGGCAATATCAGGTCTAAGAGCTCGTCAACCTTCCCCCCGGCCGAAAGGCCATCGACGCCAAGTGGGTCCTCCTGCACAAGTGGAAGCCCTCTGGTCGGCCATTTCTTCACTAGTCGGGTGCTCTTTGGTCTGGTTGCCCAACACGGGTGGGAGCTGCATTAGATGGATTTGAGTAATGCCTTTCTCCATGGCTCACCGGAAGGCGAGGAACTCTACATGGTGCAACCCTCAGGCTTCAACGTTGGTACTAGCACGGTCTGGCGACTGCGGAAGGCTCTCTTTGGCCTGAAGCAGTCGCCTCACTCCTGGAACCAGGAGATCGGTCGCATGCTTCTCAGCGGCGGCCTGCTTCATAGTACTACAGACCCCGCACTGTCTGTCAGCCTGAGAGGCCAGCCCTTCGTTGCCGTCCTAGTCTACGTCGGCGACCTCCTCATTGGGTTGCCTGACGCAGCTACCATCCAGCGCATCAAGGACCTGCTGCACGCCTCCCACCAGATGATGGACCTCGGGCCTGCCCGAGTGTTCCTGGGCATGGAGTTGGAGCATGAACGCTCCCAGGGCATCCTGCACATCCACCACGCCGCCTACGTCCAGACCCTGTCCGCTCACTTCGCCGAAACCCTGCTCCTCGTACCGAGCTCGTCTTCACCCATGTCTCCCAATGGCCAGGCAAATATGAAGAGCCTCAACCCAGCCATTGTGGGGGAGCCAGTTGACATGACGCACGTATCTAAGAGTCATCATGTCACTGATGTTCCTGGCAACAACGACGTGGCTAGAAATCACATTCGCCATTAACATCCTGGCCCCGTTTTCCCAGAATCTCTGTCACCTCCATTTCCAGGCTGCGATCTGCGTGCTGTGCTACATCGTCTCGTCTCCACAATGAGGCCTCATGTACCGTCAGCAGTCGCCCATTGTCGCAGTGGGCTACACTGATAGTGATTGGGCTGGCAGCCCGGAGGAAAAGAGCCGCACTGTCTGGATCTTTCTCGTTGGCTGCACGATTGTTTCTTGGCATAGTGGCAAGCAAGGCTGCATTGCACGCAGCACTGCCGAGGCTGAGTAGATGGCTCTTGGCTCCGGCGCATGTGAGAGCATGTGGTTGCATCATCTGTTGTCTGAGTTACGTCAATCTGTTACGTCCATCATGTTGCACCGTGACGATGAGAGTGCCATGGCCATCGCCGACAATGATGGCGTGCATCACACGCGCACAAAGCACATCAATGTTGAGTATCACTATGTACGTTCGTTGTTGCACAAAGGTAGCGTGAGCATTGTGTCGGCTGAGACAACACAGCAGTTGGTTGACCTCTTGACCAAGGAATTGAAGCGCGACTCCTTCAAGAAGGTTGTGAGTGTGGTCGGTGTGTGTTCGTGAGTTGCTCTCCCTGCTCACGTATTGCTTATCTTGGGGGAGTCTTGCCTGCTTGGGCGGTGTGCTCGTTACCCGCCCATGTGCACTGCGCCTGTGAGTCATGGGGAAGTGTTGGTTTTTGCGCATCTCTCATTGTGCTCTATTGTGTCTTCCGTGCTTGTGTACATTGGCGTGCCGATGATTGACGGCGAGATACGACGCTGCTGGAGAGTCGTTCGGTGGAGCCGACGCACGCTGAGGTCTGCACGCAGAATGCTATAGCCTCTTCCCTCAGACAAATGGCGTGCTCAGCTCCATCGACACGCCTCCTTAGCACTCACGCCGTTGGCGGTCACTACCACAGCAGATGTTGTCTGCTCGCGTCCCACGTTAGATTTTTTGCATCTCTCATTGCGCTCTGTTGTGTCCTCCTGGCTTGTGTACATCGGCGTGTAGATGACTGACGGCGAGACTCGATGCTACTGGAGTGTCATCCAGTGGAGCCGACGCACGCAAAGGCCTACACACAGTTGGCTGGAGCCTCCTCCCTTTGGCAACGTGCTCAGCTCCATCGGGAGGCCTCCTTGGCGGTCGGGCCGCCGGCGGTCACTGCCACCGTAGATGTTATCTGCATGCGTCCAGCATTGGATCTCACTGTACTATTGCATCTGCAGCGTCATGCTTTGTCTAGGGTCCATGTCTCATGTGTGGCACTGTTTGGCATCATGGACCATCGCAGTCACTACCAGGGTTCGGGCAGCCATAACTCTTTGCTGCTATTTTTCTAGTTGCTTCTGACCGCACGACTGCGTTTGTAGTGTCGGTATTATGGTATGGTCCAGTTTTCAGGCAAAACGGACGGCGCCCGGGTTTTGGACTGTCGGTTGTCTGGAAGGGCTCAGCGAGAAAACTCTGCCTGCCAGAAAATAGGTCTAGGACTATTTTCTGATTGGCTGGTTAGCTGAGTAACAAGCTCTAGAGAGCTAGGGGGGGAGCTAGAACTTGGAGGGGTCTCCCATTAAAGTTCAGTCTTCATTCCTAATCAGTCACTTTCAGTTTTCACCTGCTTTCTGGCGCTAACACTTGCACGCACGTTTTTGAGTAACAAACCCAAAGCATCCAGACTTAGACTCTAGGGCGGCAGACCAAGGGGGCAACTGACTAAGCAACAAGCATGGAAGCTCGCACGGTGCATCAAGAACACTGCTGCCCCAACCTGTTGCCTAGCATTTCCAGCTTGGTATCAGAGCCAGAGCGTAGTAGCGGTAGCAGAAGACTGGCGTACAGGTGCCAGACAACGCCGGCGGACCTCCATATGTGCCAGTGCAGGGGAAATGCTGCCAGATTTTTTCCGGCAGCACTGACCCTCCTGGTGGCGGCGTCTGATTTTTTCCCACGGCCACTAGGCCAAGAGAAATACTGTCGGTTTTTTTCCCGCAGCACTGACCCCCACGCGTGACGCGAGGAGGTGAGCGGCCAGCGACATCACGCATCACGACGAGGACCCACGCGGCAACGTCACCCAGGTGCAGTGAGTGGCAGTAGCATCAAGCAGCAGTAGCAGCAGCCCGCAGCAGCAGCAGCTTGCAGCAGCAGCAAGCAATGGCAGCAGCGGCCAGCAGCAGCTGCGCGTAGTAGTAGCAGCCGGCAGTAGCAGCAGCTCGTAACAACTCGCAGTTGCTTGTAGCAGCAGCAGCCTGTAGTAGCAGCAGCTAGCAGCAGCAGCTCGCAACAGTAGCAGCATCGCTAGCGAGCAGCAGCTCCTGTAGTGAGCAGCAGCAGCAGCTGGCTACAGTAGCAGTAGCAGCGAGCAGCAGCCGGCAGCAGCCAACAGCAGCAACAGCCAGTAGCAGCCGCTGCAGTAGTAGCAAGCAGCAGCCACTGTAGCGACAGCCAGCAGCAGCAGCATTTGCAACTGCTCGGAGCCCGCTGCTCGCCATGAGCAGCGAGCTGCAAGGAACAAGCTCGCTGCTTGCAACGAGCGACGAACTACAAGCAGCCAGTAGCGAGCTCACTGTGACCAACGAAAAGGAAAAAAAAACCCACCCCACCAGCGGCTTGGCAGCAGCTGCAGGCACTGGCATAGCCACTACAGCAGCCACAATAGCTATAGCAGCACGCAGCAGCTTAGCAGCAGTAGCAGCAGTAGCAACACTAGTAGCAACAGTAGCTGCTGCTGCAATAGAAGCAGTAGTAGCCGCAGCACCAACACCTACAGTAGCAGCAGCCGCTGTTACACCAACAACCGCAGCAGCAGCAGTAGCAGTAGCCGTAGCAGCTATTCCAACAGTAGACCAGAAGCAGCAGCAACAACAACAGCGGTCGCAGCAGTAGCAGTAGCTGCCCTGCAACTGACACAACAGCGGCCCTAGCACTAGCCGCTGCTGATGTCAGCAGTCGTCGGCTAACGTCACTACTGACGTCACTGCTGACTTCATAAAAAAAATGGAAGGATAAAACCAGGGATAGATACTCTACAGTAGCCACCCTGCAAAAACACAGGAGCAGCTACTGACGTCAACTATCCTAGGCTGAGGTCACTGCTGACATTAGCAACACACAAAAACAGGGGAGCACCAAAACCCAACATTGTCAACAGCCCCAGTGGGGAGGGGTCCTCCTCTATTGGGGGGACCCTCAACCCCCCTTTCTTGCAGCAGCTGCAGCAGTTGCAGTAGCAACAGCAGTAGCAACAGCAGTCTACAGGCCTCGTCGCCGGTGCCTCCGACCCCCTGGCCGCCATTCAAAAACAGCTTGCCACACTGACACAACAACTTGCATCACTGTAGCCGGTGGCATCACAGACTCACACCAGTGCCCTGCCAACTTTCCTTCCTCCTAGACACGCCAGTCCCGTTGTGTTTGCTGCCACGCATTACTTGGCGCAACATCAGACTCAGCGCTAGCGGCAGATAGTGACTTCAGTCCTCGGCCGCATGCCAAAGTACTTTGAGACCCCGCTCCGGCCGCTTCAGGCCGGCGAGCAGTTCCGGAGCTAGGAACTCAGTTTCCGCATCTGGGCACAGGGTGAGGGTTTGTGGGCGTACTACACCCTTCCGTACGACTCCACACAGGCCGACCAACTATATGACGTTGGTCGCGCCGTACGTGCCCTCGTCCCAGTCGCTCCTCCGGCTTCAAGCCTAGCCCTAGAGCCCTTCCTTGGCGACTTCAATGCCGGCAGGACCCCAGACATTACGGCCGCATGGCACGTCCTCACCCGTCCCCATCGCCTATCCAACGAGGCTGAGACCAGCCGCCTGCTGCGGGAGTTCAACTACCTGCACATGAGAGAGACCGAGACGGTCACCTCCTACTGGTAGCGGGCTGATGACATCCTCTGTCGCCTAGGCACCTCTGCTCCACCACCTCTGGCCGTGCTCCTCGCCATCAAGCGCGGTGCCACCGACGCGTACGCCGATGTCTTTGTCCACTACTCCCAGGATGTCCTTTCCACAATGGCGGCCCAGGGCACCCTCATGACCAGGGCATACGAGCTCTTCCTCAGGATTGAGGAAGCTCGTCTAGAGTCCCGCATCCAGCGCACAGAGGCCCTCGTCTCCCCTGTAGTAGCCTCCGTGGCCATCGCTTCCCCCGCATCAGCTGCATCCACCAGCTCCTTGTCGTCGGCGAAGGATAAGCGCAAGGGCAAGAAGGACAAGGGCACTCAGTAGTAGCAGCAGCGGCAACCGACTGGGTCTAGTGGTGGTGGCTCGGTCTGTCACAACTGTGGCCAGCCAGGACAAGGGTGGTACACTTGCCCGTTACTAATGGACGAGGCGTACGTCATCGCCACCATGCGTCGCCAGCGTGAGCGCCGTCTCGCCTCTGCCGCTGTGGGTGTCGCCGGTCCTGAAGCCTCCACCCTGTCCAGTAGCACTGCTCCTCCAGCAGCCCTGCTAGTCCCGTCGTCGCCTGCTCCACAGCAGCATCATCAACAGCCATCGGCGCCTCCGTTTCCATCTATGGTACAGTCCTCCTTTTATCCGGGCTCGGGCGCAGTCACTCCGTACTCCGTCTACACTCCCAGACCATCCACCCGCGAGCGTCAGTTGGAGCAGTTCATCGCGCTCCAGCTCGGGCTGCCTCCCCCCCCCTCCAGGGAAGTGCGAGTTGCGTTACCTCCTGCCTGTCTACCCTGCCTTGCATGACTGAGACTGAGTTGTGGTCATGTCCTACTTCTTCATCCGCCCCGTCGTCTCCCATGCCCTCTATCCCTCTCTATGACGACGTCGCGTGGCTTGATGATTGGCAGTCGGTTCGCGCCACCGTCCACCGCATCCACGTGCCTTGCTTGCTGCCATGTGACTGTTAGTGATTTGGCGACTCCGGTCCAGGACCCTGCCGACGGGCTCGCGAGTTGCGTTACCTCCTCGCCAACAGGACCAAGCACACTGAAGACCTCTCGCGAGATCTTCAATGTGCTTGGTCCTGTTGGCGATGTGTCTGGTGTCCGGATGGGCTCCGAACAGGTGTTACCTGTCCGCGGTGTCGGCGTCGTTCGTTTCTGTGGTCCTGCCGGTGATGTTTTCGTGACCGACATCCTCTTCGTCCCAGGTCTTGAGCTCAGCCTTCTGTCCGTCACTGCCCTTGACCGCATGAGCATGGACGTTGTGCACTCGCGTGGCATTGGCACTCTGTCGTTACGTCCGTCCGGTCTTGTCATTCTGCACGCCACCGCCCGTGGCAACCTGTGGCACGTACCTCGTCTGTCCTCCCATCCCCCCATCCCCTCCCCGTCAGCCTCGACGAGCCATGTCTTTGTCACCAGCACACTGTCCCCGCAGCACATACGTCTCTTGCACCGCTGTCTTTGCCACGTGCACTCTGCTGCGATCGACAGCATGCTCCGCACCGAGCCGGCCAAGGGCCTAGACCCGGACACCTTTCCCTTGTCGTGCTCCACAGAGTGCATTGATTGCGCTCAGGACAAGATGCGCCGATCCACCTACCCCCAGTCCTTCTCCCGTATGTCCGCCCCTGTGAATCTCGTCCATTCCGATGTCATGGGTCCTCTCCCTACCGAGCTTGTCGAGGAACATGGCCGCTATGTCCTCACCCTCACTGACGACTGCTCTCGCTACTGCTAGATCTTCTGCCTTTGGCAGAAGAGCGATGTCGCTCAGAGCATTCGGGACTGGCTTGTCCGCACGACATTCCGCCTCCTCCTCGCAGACTAGGATCCTAGCTGAGGCACACCTGACTAATGCCTCTTTGTTTTTTGGTTGGGTGGTTCGAGTCCACCATGCGAGGGGATCGCGAACTAGAGCGAACTCGCCGCTCGCTCGCTCGCTCCATCTTCTCGCTTTGACCACCTCTGCACGATGTTAATCATGAATGTTCTCCTTAGACTTGTGCGTTCTACACGTCCATGGTGTTGCGTCTGCTTTGCTTTTGAAGCACCTACAGTCACCTACTTTCTCCCACACGTTGTTATGCTCTCCCTACACTTAAGGACAATGTGGATAGTCTTTGATACCTGATTGGTTTTTGTGGTTGCTTTTGGTCAGCTGCCGAATGCCGATCTTGCTCAAGTCATGCACCCCATTTTTTCTGGCCACAACTGCCCTCTTTATTCCGAGAGGCCTAGCTCAGACTGTGAGGGCGGCAGCCACATCTTGCGCATGATGCCCGAGGTGGAGCTCACTCATTGTGCTAAGGCCTCGCTCCATCCCACCACTCATCACTTATGAAACCCACTCTAGTGTGAACTTCACCAAATCCATGGCGTCACTGGCCCTCCTGTTGGTTATTGTCACAAACACACGCAAGTGCCCTCTTGTCTCCATTCATACACACACCTCACCACTGCAGGTGATTGATCTGGATTAAGGCTCCCTGGTGCAAGACTGTGGTGCAGCATGAAGAACACAGAGGATGTGCCTCCCTCAAGCTGCCAAGTTGTGGCTTCAGCACCAGTCTTGTCACATGCCTTAGTTTAGTAATACACTCATACTAAAAGGGGACACAACTTGTGGGAATGCATGCTTGTTAGTTGATTGCATGCTTGCATGTTCCTAGAGTGGTGAACCAGGTTGCTGATCCCTCGGGACCACACATCCGGCTTGTGCCGACGTGTGAGAAACCGCCTGGAGCTCGCTCGCTCCAGGGTCGGGTTCGATCCCTGGGTGGCGTCCGGGCCCCACGACGATTGTCTCGCGTGGGTGGCCCGGTCAACTGGCTCTCACCACCTCGCTCACACTTACTCTCGCTTGTCAAGCTGTGACTACATTTTTCTAAGTCGTGAGCGTTCCCCGATCCATGGCATATGTGGTTGCTCATCACCTGCTTTCTTGCTAGCCCAGCAACTACGCCTACCTACTGGTATCAGAGCAGGAGGGCTGTCCCTCCCGCCACGACATCCTGGGACCTCATGAGCCTCATGCGCTAAGCGCCGGGTGATTCCCCACAAGCCACAGTACGAGACAGCGATGGCCTAAGAAGCAGCAGCGGCGGTCACTCTGTACAGCCGTTTGCATGACACTCGTGCATCTCAGCACGAGATCTTGGCAGCTTAGGCAGCAGCAACAGCTGCCACTCTGAGCAGCTTCTCACATCGAGCGACGGGCAACCCCGCTCAAGCCACGGCACAAGGCCGTGTCGACCTAAACAACAGCAGCAGCATTCTGTGCAGCTGTTAAGCACCGAGCGACAGGTGGTCCCGAACGAGCCGCAGCCCGAGACCGCGGCATCGTTGGCAACCCCCCCCCTTGCGCCATTGCCAAACGTCACACTCGCAGATCTGTGCGCGAGACCG
Source organism: Penium margaritaceum (assembly GCA_023375785.1). Taxonomy (NCBI): domain Eukaryota; kingdom Viridiplantae; phylum Streptophyta; class Zygnematophyceae; order Desmidiales; family Peniaceae; genus Penium; species Penium margaritaceum. The sequence continues at coordinate 6,156 of SZWC01006842.1, read as the reverse complement.
CAGCAGCTTGGACATCAGCAGCAGCCGCCACTCTGGGCAGCCGCTGTCATCAACCGACGGGGGATCCCGAGCGAGCCACAGCACAAGGCCATGGCGGCCCGAGCAGCAGCAGCAACAAATACCTTGCAGCTGCTGACTTCGAGCTCGTGAACCTTGGCACGTGACAAGCAGCAGCGTAGGTGACAGTCTAGACCGCCGCAGTAGTCGCCGCTTTGTGCAACCGCTGACTTTGCAGCACTGATCTCAGTCCCAACACTGCAGCTAGGCAGCATCAGCAGCAGCCACTCCGTGCTGCTGCCAACATCGCATTCGTGGACTTCAGCGCGAGGCCGCCGCAGCTTGGACAGCAGCAGCAGCCGCTACTCTGGGGAGCCGCTGGCATCGATGGACGGGTGAGCCCTAACGTGCCACAGCACAAGGCCGTGGCGGCCCAAGTAGCAGCAGCAGCAGCCATGCCTTGCAGCCGCTTGAGCTCAGCCGCCTAGCAGCTTGGCACGAGAAGCAACTTAGGTGGCAGTCTGGGCAGCCGCAGCAGCCGCCGCTCTGTGCAACTGCTGCTCTCGCAGCCGTGACCTTAGCCCCAACCCTGCAGCCAGACTTGATCCCAGTGCGCTCTCGATCACCGCGGGCTGCCCTGAGGCAGCCCATCAATCTGTACACTGGCGTCTCCACCTGAGATCGAGCCAGCACCTCCGTCGTCAACAGTGGCTCAGGACGGTGCAAATACTGACGAGGAGCTTGCANGTATCACCCCGGTGAAGACTACGATCCCGCTGATCACTACGCATGGGCGGACGCGAGGGACTACGCAACGCGCTGCCAATCAGCCGACGACGACACCCCAACGTCGCTGAACCAGCCGGCAACAGCACCACAAAACGACCACCGACCTCTTCACTCTCTGGTAAGACCACCCATTTCCCATAGGACGCGACCGCAACACCGCCGTGCTGTTCCCCGTGGTGCAGGTCCACCTGCTGCAGCGACAGTATCTGAGGCCTCCGCTCCGCGTCGTGCTGCATCCCCAGCCGCATCTGCTGCAGATCCCATCTCATCCCTTGATATTCTCTCAGCGCTGCTGGCTATCCTTTCGTCCAGTGCTGCCGTTGCCACTACCTTTGCAGCCACAGCACGTGCCGCACGTGCACCAGCCAGCACTGCTGCAGGTCGAGCCGTTGACGCATATACTGCAGCGGTTGACCAGGGACCCTTGGCGGCCTCTGCCGTCAACATAGCCACTCAGGTTGTTGCAGCAGCAGACGCAGTTGCATCCGCCGCAGCCTCAGCAGCCACAACACTCTCCAATGCAGTTGGCTCCGCTAACGTCTCCACAACACAGGCAGCCTCTCTACCATCCACATCACCGTCAGTCACTCGACACCTACAACTGTTGGTTTTGATCGTTGCTGTCATCGTCGCTCTGTCAGGTGCAGCTCTGACAGGTGTAGCCTGCTTCGTCGTCACCACATCGTCCTTTGTCGCAGTCGTCTCCTCCTCAGCTGCTGCAGCACTGCCACCACTGTTCTCTCTGCACCGCAGTGCGTGGTGAGCCTGCCTTTTCCTGCTCTTCCGCACTCTCTGCCTTCCCTGTGTTGGCGTGTTCGTGCGTTCAGGTTGTTGCCTTGCAGCGCACTTTCAACACCGATCTCTTACTTCCCACGCCCACTTGGGCAAGGGAAACTCTGCCGAAATTTTTTCGGCAGAGTTACGTCGCTGGCACAATGCCAGTCGACGATGACCAATACACAGCGCTGCAGGCTGAGCTTCAGCGTGAGCGCACTGCATTACAGGCAGCTCTCAGTGCTCAGCGGGCTGCTGAGGAAAAACTTAAGGCTAAGCAGGCTGATCAAGAGACATTCGCCGATCACATTGCTGACCTGGTTCTGAATCGCCTGCAGCCAACACTGCGCAACACTCAGTCCGCTAGCATCGCTGCCGCTTTTTCCACCTCTCCCACTTCCGCTTCCACTGCCGCTGGCACATCTACCTCTGATCCACTTGCAGTCGCAGCAGCTGCTGGCGCTGCTGCAGCTAAAGCACTTGCCCCAACAGTGCAACGCAAGCCTGACTTTGATTCCACTCCACCCCACTTCACACCCAGTCTCACATTTCACTCTTGGGAGGTTCGTTTTAGTGCCTGGGCGCAAGGAGAACAACTCTGGGAATGCTACCATGCACCAAATCCCTCTGCTGTCCCACCTTTTGTGCCTGTCGATTCTGAGTCAGCGCGAGCAGTCAGAGCCCTCATTCGCGCTGGACCAGACGATCTCACTGATGAGATTGGATCATACAATGCTGACACAGCACACCGCACTCCCGCTGACCCGGTTGGGGCTTATGCCCTGATCAAGCGGCGCACGACAGTCACTGGCCACGCGGCACAGAGCGTCCTCACCGTCCAGTTCAACACGCTCTCAATGCGTGCTGACGAGACTGCTGACGCCTACTGGGCTCGCAGTCTGCGCCTGCTGCGTGACCTCGGCAAAGCCGCCCCAGGCCAACTCCCCGCCGTTCTCTCCATCGTCAACGGCCTCATCCCTGAACTCAGCGACATCTTTCGCGAAGTGAAGGCCACAGAGTTGGAGCGTCTGGCGGCAATGCCTGTTCCCGCAGACGCACCTCCTGGGATTGGGGCTTTGTGGGAGTTCACCTCCCAGCGCCTCACTGACTGGTGGAGCTCCTTGCAGAACAAACGCATACACCGCGCAGCTGTTGCAGCAGCGACCACCGCACTTCCCTCCTCCTCTACCTCATCAGCCTCCAGCTCATCTTCCGTCTCCACCTCCACCACCACCGCCACTTCCCTTGCTTCCCAAGGAAGTGGGCGTAGTGGAGGCGGCAACAAAGGTAAAAACAGAGGAGGTGGCTCTGGCGGTGGAGGACAGGGGAAAGGGGGGAAACGCCGCAGTTCTGATAGCGCGGCATCTCACTCCTCCTCCAGCACTGTCACCTGCTGGAACTGTGGCGCCGCTGGTCATGCAGCGTCCAAGTGCCCTGAACCACCAGATGATGCACGTCTGGCCTCAGCCATGCGTGCTCACTGGGCACGCTCTTCAGAGTCAGGTGGAGGCTCTGCCCGCTCCTCCACCTCCGCAGGGTCCAGTCGTGGCTCCATGCACACTTCTTCTCCATCCTCTTCAGCAGCTGCCTACAGCACTGTCCTCTCTGCACCTTCTCCACCTACACCCTGGGGTTGGCCCCCAGGATTTGGAGGTCCTGTCTACTTCGGGCCTCCTTCCGGCTACTACTCACCTCCACCATGGGCGTCCCGCGCTCCCGGTCCCCAGCCACACTCCTCTACCGCACTCATCACCGGACCCCCTGAGGACGAGCGCCAGCTGGACTCTGCCCTCTCTCACGCCATCCACCAGCGTCACCTCCGTGATCAGGGAGGTGAGAGTGTACGTTCGGTCGAGGAGGGCCTTGCGTGTGCTGTTGACTTGTCTCTTCGTGGACCCCCCCCGGGTCATGTTCAGGGGTGTCCCCCAGACGATGTCCCATGGATTGAGGATTGGCAGTCGTACAGTCTTCCTCGTTGCCTTGCTGCTTGTGGCCAGCGCCTCTTTCCCCGTTCTGCCATTGCTGCTGTGAGTCGTGACCCTGCGTCTGTACGTGTGACGGGTGGCTTCTGGATTCTTGATTCAGGAGCCACCCACCACATGACTTCCTGTCGTTCAGCGTTTGTGTCGTTGGGTCCTGTTGGCTCTGTTCGCTTTGTGCGCACTGGCTCTGGCCACCTTCTCCCTGTGCAGGGAGTCGGTGTCGTCCGCTTCGTTGGCCCTGGGGGGAACTCTTCCTCCCTGACGTTCTCTATGTGCCTGCTCTTGAGCTCAGTCTGCTGTCTGTTACGACTCTCGACGACCAGGGCATGGACTTCTCATCCAGTCGTGGTGTTGCCTCTGTCATGCATCGCAGCACTGGTCGTGTGTTACTGCGAGGCACTCGCTGTGACCGTCTGTTCCGCGTACCCTCGTTTGCACCTCATCCCTCCACGAGTGCTCTTGTTCATGTGGCCCGTTCCCTCACTCCTGCACATGCACAGTTGCTCCATCGTCGTCTCTGTCACATTCACACTGCTGCCATTGACAGTCTGCTTCGGGACATGCCTGCAAATGGCCTTGATGCCGACACGTTCCCTGCACCCTGCCCCACTGACTGTCTCGACTGTGCTCAAGGCAAAATGCATCGCTCCCCATTCTCTACTTCTGAGTCTCGCACGTCTCACCCACTTGATCTCCTGCACGCTGATGTCATGGGACCCCTTGCCCATGACGCCCTTGGGGGTGTCGGACGTTATGTCCTTTGTCTCACAGACGATTTCTCTCGAATGCGCTGGGTTTTTGCCCTTCGGCAAAAGAGTGACGTCTGCTCCACACTTGAGTCCTGGCTGCCACAGGCCGAACTGGCCTGTGGCCGCCGGCTCAAAGTCTTTCGCTGTGACCGCGGGGGCGAGTTCATGGGTCCCATCGCTCGCTTCCTCACCTCTCGTGGGGTGTGTATGGAGCCCTCGGCACCTTACACACCCCAACAGAACGGTGTCTCAGAACGCTGGAATCGCACCCTCGCTGATGGAGTTCGTACTCTCCTCAGCGAGTCCTCACTCTCGCCCGTCTTTTCGTTCGAGGCCATGTGCTACATGACTTGGGTATGGAACCGTGTCCCTCACGGTCCCCTTCCCCGCCACATCACACCCTTTGAGCGTTGGTATGGCCGCCGTGTTGACCTTCGCCTTGCTCGTGTCTGGGGTTGTGTGGCTGCCGTCTGGTTGCTAGAGGACTCTCGTGATGGCAAGCTGAGTCCTCGTGCGCGCCTCTGCACGTTTCTTGGCGTCTCTGCCATGTTTAAGGCGTGGCGTTTCTGGGACCCCGACCGGTCCCGTGTCATCGAGTCGCGTGACGCTCTCTTCTTTGAGGACGTCTTTCCCCGTGACCTGTCCCATGTCCCACCTCCGTCGTCTCTCTCCTCGCTTCGTCGGCTTGGGGGGGGTGGGTCTCTTCCAGCCTCCGATCTCCATGCGTCCACGTCTTCTTCTCAGACAGCGTCCCCTGTTGTCACCCCTCCGGACAGTGACGACGACTCAGTCTCCTCCGGGTCAGAGGCCTCAGCCCCCTCCCCGGAGTCCGAGTCACCGCGGTCCTCAGCCGGCAGCCCTGTGCCCTTGCCGTCTACCGCCATCCCCGGGTCCTCACACACGTCACCCACTCCCGCACAGTCCACTGCTCGTTCCACTTCCACCTCGTCCCCGGGCCCTGCAGTTTCTCCGGTGCTGGACACCACTGCAGGCGGTGAGCCTCAGGCTCGGCCCCCTTGCCCAGAGCCTTATACTCGTGGGGGGAGACTTCGTGCTCTTTCCTCCTCTCAGCCGTCCTCCTCTAGGGCGCCTACTGAGGCTCTCCCGGCAGGCTCATCCACTGCCCCTCAGCGAGTCACTCGCTCTAGAGCCACACCCTCCACAGCTGGCCCGTCAGCACGCCCCACCGGCCTTGACGCACTGGGCCTATCTGTGAGCGTCGTGCACCCAAACTCTGCAGTTGGCTATGCTCTTGTAGCCCACGAGTTTCACAGTGCTCTTGAGTCTTCCGTCGCCGGTTATGTCGCCGTATGCTTTGCGGCCGCTGGCCTCCCTACTCTCCCACCTGAGCCCACCACTGTCCGGCGGGCTCGTGAGGCAGAAGATGCTGACCTCTGGGAGAAGGCCATGCAGGAGGAGCTCACAGCCCTCCAAGATCATGGAGTCTTTGAGCTGGTGGATCTGCCTGCAGGTCGCAAGGCAGTTTCTGCCCGATGGGTCCTTCGGCGCAAGCTGAAGCCCGATGGAACTGTTGACCGGTACAAGGCACGTCTCACAGCAAAGGGGTTCTCCCAGATCCCCGGCGTTGACTTTGATGAGACCTTTGCTCCGGTCGGGAGATACACCACGGCTCGAGCACTCTTGAGTCTCGTCGCCCAGCACGACTGGGAGCTGGAGCAGATGGATGTCAACAATGCCTTCCTGCATGGGAAGCTCGATGAGGAGATCTACATGATCTAGCCCCCTGGCTTCACTGATGGCACAAGCAAGGTCTGGAGACTGCGCAAGGCTCTCTACGGGCTCAAGCAGTCTCCGCGGTGCTGGAACATGGAGATCTCCTCGACTCTTGAGCGGGGAGGCTACCG
>SZWC01006841.1:23783-57199 GCA_023375785.1 Penium margaritaceum | reverse complement strand
CCCCCGTTCTTCTCTGACCCGGCCTCGACAGGTACAACCAGCGGTGGTGACAGGCACGCTGGGCTACGCCATCGGCACGGCTGTTGGCCTTGTCGTGGCTGTGCACTGCCTCCAACCAATGGCTCTCGCCTTCTTCGGCATTGCGTGACTGTGATGGTCCTCACTACCCACAGCAACATTGTTATCAGCACCTTTTTTTCTATTTTTCTCTCCTTGCTTCCTACCAACGGTGTCGTCGTGGCTGTACACTGCCTAGGACCGATGGGTCACGCCTTCTTTCGGCATGCCTTCATGGGTTGGTGGATGCCTTCATGGGTGGATGGATGCCTTCATGGGTCGATGGATGCCTTCATGGGTTGATGGATGCCTCCTCCTTCCCCAAGAGGAAGATTTTTAACCGCTCTGTGTGTTTCCTAGCATGGGTATTGTCGTGGCCGTCCCCATGCCACAGACGGATGGCACACGCTGTCTTTGGCATGGCGTGACTACCCTTTTTGTTTGGATGCCCAAAGGACGCATCACGTGTTGTCTCGTGTCCACTGAGTCAATCTTCTGGTGGTTGGTTTGAAGTCGTAGTGACGATTGTTGTTGTGGTTGCTTGCATGATGTGGTGGATGGGAGAGCAATGCGCAAGCATGGGGTTCTGCGACGTCCACCAGCTGGAGAATGCTTCTTGCGTTTGAACATAATGTTTCCATTCCTCTTTTGGTTTGTGTTGTCCAATCAAGTTGCTCGATCTGGTCGTATGCGGAGAAGTTCCACATCACATGGTCTCTTGTGACGTGTAGAAAATACATTTGAGCAACTTTTTTACACTTGCTGGCGAGCTGGCAAAATTTAGTGGACAGCAAATGTTGCTCTTTAAAGCTTCTTCACGAATGCAATCTAATGGTCAATGTTCCCTTTCATCCCCAATTTCTCGTCACTTCTGGTGGTTGACATTATTGACCAAACTGCGAGTGCTGTGTCATATCTTGCATTGCACGCATTTCATGAGTTCCTCGCAGACTTCACCACACCAAATTGGGCTTTGAGTGCACGAACAGGGTACTCTCTCTTGGACACTTTGGAACGATTCCATTGTTGAGCTTGAACCCTTTCCACTGATAATGCAAAAGCATAATGCTAAGATGGCACGGATTTTCATTTTCATGATGGAACACCATCACTTTGTTCATACTTCATACTTAGTAAAGAAAACATGAAGCCAAACTACCCCAACTGTTCACCGGTATGAAAAGTACGGTTGGGGTTGGAACTCTAACCCTCACACACGAGTGCGACAATTGACATGTACTTTGTCTTCTATAAGATGTTTCATTTCTCACTTGAAAGGTTTGGAATGCAAAGCACATGAATCTTGGGAAGGGAAGTCCATCATTGGTGGATGCACACCAGATTGTGTGGGCAAACTTGACAGTGGAGAGTGTTGTGATGTGAGTTTTTTTTGTCTATTTGTACGGCTTACTGTGATCACTAGGTCGTGTCCATACTCGTGTAGATCCGTGATGGGGGCCTAGCTGCCGCCGGAGCACTGACGGTTGGTGGTTCCATCCACCAACAGTTGCCAAACGACTGCCAAGACGTCCCGGGTGCTTGCTAAGGTGCTTTGCAGTTTTTCTGCAGACGCTAGAGTTTTCTCAGTGGACAGGCTCTCGAACCCGGCGTACGTGTGACCAGTCGTAGCGTCCGGCTCGAGATTCTGCATCTCTAGGTTCAGACGATGTTGAGTTTGGATGCATGTGCACAGAGTAGCGGTCAAAACAGTGGTTCTAAGCCGGTTTTAGGACAAACACTGCCGCGTGCGTCACCCTCCGTGTGCCGCAGCAAGTGTTTATGATGTCTGCTTGTCAATTGTCATTTCTCTCTGCATCACTAAGCTATTGGAGCTTATGAGATTTTGCGCGTCTCCCTAGCCTGATCCTTGCTGTTTCTTGCACTTGCTTGCTTGCTAGTGCGCCAGCTGACTGGACAGTGTCGCCACTGAGAAGATGCAAGGAAGCTTCCTAGCAACACTCCCGTTGACCACGCGTCAGTGCCTGATCAGACAGTGACGAAAGTCACAGGTCGTGCACGCAACGGCAAGAGTTTGGCTAGGGGACACAAGGCAAAGTGCCTGAATGCTTCAATAGCATTTGCAGAGAGAGAAAACAAATGACAGGTCCATGGCCTAAGCACCTGCCGCGGAGCACAGCGGGTGTCGCACGCAGCGGTCCAAGAGCTGTCCTAAAACCGACCAAAAACCACTGTTTTGGCCATAACTCTGCGCACACATGTCAGAATGCTATGTCGTCTGAACCTAGACGTGCAGGATCACAAGACGGACGCTACAACTGGTCACATGCATGCATCCATCATCAGACGGTGGACACGCAATGCAAAAACATCCAAATCGGGATCATGGCCAGTCCGTCGAAAAGACTCCTGCAAGCTGCAGAAAACCAACAGGGAGTCCCGCTAGTGTCCGGGGCTCTCGAACGGTAGTTGGCTAGCTCCAAGCTGGTAGTCTGCCGCCTGTCGTCCCTCCGATGTCACCAGGGCCCCCCTCAGGGATCTGCACGAGTATGGACACGGCCGAGTGGTCACAGTAGACTGTACAAGAAAGCCACAAATCACAACACTCTCCCATGACCCAATGGTACGCATGTCCATACGCGTGTAGCACTGGGACAAGTACAATAGTGAGTGTGAAACAGATGAGACACAGACACACATCACACACTCAACCACTCTCAGGCATGGAGCGAAGCTCAACAGAACGAGGGGCCACCAGGAACTTTCCGCGAGCTAGTGCCTTCGTCAAGAAATCAGCACGCTGCATGCCAGTGTCAACCCACATGACGGAGATCACGTGTCGCTCCACCAGATCATGCACAAAGTGATGTTCAACCACAATGTGCTTCGCGCGAGCGTGAAAGACACCGGAGTTCTCTGCACTGGCGAGAGCACTCTGGTTGTCGTACCGCAGCATAATGGCGTGTACTGACTCACCAAGCTCAAGAAACAGGCGCTGTAGCCATACCGCCTCAAGAGCCCATGTGCCCAAAGCAACGTACTCTGCCTCCGACGAGCTACATGCGATGAAGCCCTGCTTCTCGCTATGCCAAGAGAGAGCGGTACCATCGAGCAAGAACACGTAGCCAGTACGACTGCGTCCATCTGGGCTCCAAGCCCAGTCGCTGTCGGTATAGCCGTCAAGGACCATCGAACACTGCCGACGAAAGCAGAGTCCGAGGTACGGTGTGGAGACCACGTACCGCACCACTCGCACAGCCACGTGAAGGGCTCTAGCATGAAGAGCCTGTGAGAACTGAGCGAGGAGGTTGACGGCGAAAGCGATGTCAGGACGTGTGGTAGTGGCTAGGTACATCAGAGACCGATGAGACGGAGGTACAAGGTCACGTCCACTGTCTCCCCTAGCTATGTGGTATCATCCTCCTTCAGGGCATCCTGCCCATCAGGTGTAAGAGGTGTGGAAGCGGTGGACACTGCACCAAGGAGATCGCTAAAACGCTCCCCCACAACTCGTGCATATCGGGCCTGATGCATCATCAGTGTCTGACGCATGCGATCTCGCACGATCTCCATACCAAGAAACACCAATGCAGGACCAAGGTCCTTCATCCTGTAGGCCGTCTGAAGGACAGCCTTGGCCTCCTTCACGGCCTCGAGGGACGGAGAGGCGATCAGAAGGTCATCAACATAGACCAGGATGGCGGTGAACCGCTCGGGTGTCGGTAGGATGAAGAGAGATGGATCTGTCTCGCTCTGTACATATCCCGCACAAGTCAAAGTGCCGGTGATCTCCCGGTTCTAACACCGCGGAGACTGCTTGAGGCCGTACAAGGACTTGCGCAAGCGCCAAACCTTGTCACCGTCCTCAAAGCTTGGTGGCTGAGCCGCGTAAATCTCCTCATCCAGAGAGTCATGGAGGAACGCATTGTTCACATCCATCTGCTGCAGTTCCCAGTCATGCTGAGCCACTACACCGAACAGAGCTCGAGCTGAGGTCATGCGGCCAACAGGGGTAAAAGTGTGTGTGTAATCGACTCCCTCAATCTGAGAGTACCCCTTGACGACCAAGCGGACCTTGTAGCGTTCCAGTGAGCCACCTGGTTTCACTTTCTTGTGAAAGACCCACTTGACCTGAATAGTCTTCCTCCCAGGCGGAAGGTCGACGAGCTCATAGACTATATGCTCTCGGATAGTGCGAAACTTATCCTCGTAGGCAGCTCGCCAAGCGTCAGCATCCTGTGATGAGAGAGCTTCCCTCAGGGTGCCCGGGTCGGGCGCCATAGAGGGAGAGCTCTGCGTGGCAAGGTCACACGCCTCGCTGCTAGGCCTGACGACCACAAGATCAGCTGTTGCATCACAAGCGATATGGAACTCGCGAGTGACGAGATCGTACCGTACGGGGCACGCTAGATGTATCTCTGTGAGCACAGTGCGGACACTCAGGCCTAGGGCCTTTGTGCCGGGGTCACCACTCGTGATGCTGCGAGAGGGGCACCTGGGTGCGGGGCACGACGCTCGCTGAGCTCCGGAATCCAGTGGTTGAAGACAAAAGCCAGGCTCACGGGAGTAACCTCAGCTGTAGGGGCACACCTCAGGCTCAGGGACGGGCATGACCACAGCGAGTGGAGGGTGAGGCAAGGCAGGCGGTGATGCCGTACTAGGAGACGCGTGTGTGGGGGACACGGGGCTGGATGTGACAGCGGGAGCATGCAAGACTGGACTTGACAGAGAGGCAGGGGTTCCGGCACACGCAGGTACGGGAGTAGGCAAGACTGGACCAGACACAGAAACGAGAGTTTCGGGTGACGCAGGTACTCGCGTAGAAGTAGGCGCGGGAGCTAAAGCAGGGATACCTGTGGGGTGTGAAACAAGCTTTACAGGCGAGGTCTTTGGACCGACAGCGATGATCGCCGGGTCATCAAGGGCCGGAGACCAAGAGGTGAAGGGGGCTCGAACGGACACATCAACCTGATGAGAGGTGTTCTCTGGCGTAGAAGTCTTCCCCATCTGCCGAGAACCCTCACAGGTAGGAACATGCATGGCGGAGAGTGCTGTGATCAAAGTCAGGTCACGGTAGGTGAGAGACTCAAAAAAGAGTGCGTCGCGGGACTCAATGACACGACGACGAGTAGGGTCCCAGAAGCACCAAGCCTTTGACCACGGGGAAATGCCTACAAAGGCACACAAGCGGCCCCGCGGTTAGACCTTGGACCCCTGCTGGTCCTCGGTGTACCACACGGAGGCCAAGGATCCCCAAACGCGAGTGAGACGAAGGTCAGCACGATGTCCAAACCAGAGCTCATACGGTGTAATATGGTCCGGAAGCGGACCGTGCGGGAGGCGGTTCCAGACCCAAGTCATGTAGGCGAAGCCCTCAAAAGGGAAAGTCTCAGGGAGACCGCACTCAGACCACATAGCACGAACCCCATCCTCCATGGTGCGGTTCCAACGCTCGGAAACACTGTTCTGTAAAGGGGTAGCAGGAGCGGAGACTTGGTGAAAAATCCCGTGCTCGGCAAAGATTCCGTCCATCTCGCCAAGGAACTCACCGTCGCGATCCGAGCGGAAAGTATGCAACGTGTGACGTGACTGACGCTCAGCCATCACTAGCAAGAGTCGAACCGCAAGCACAGCGTCGCTCTTCTGACGCAGGCTGTAGATCCACCGCATCCGGGTACAACGGCCATCAGTCAAGGTCAGAACATACCAGCCCCGATCAGATAGGGACTCGACCGGAAGAGGACCGAGAAGGTCCAAGTGCACTAACTCGAGAGGCCGAAGCGCTCGGGAACGAGAGTCAGGGTAGGTGCATCGGTGCATCTTCCCCTGATCGCAAAAGAGGCAGTCGGTCTTGGGTGGCTTCTCGAAAGAAGCCATGTCAAGACCGAGAGATGGTTGTGTTTGAATGAGCTTCGACACAGTATCGGAGCCCACGTGACACAGATGGCGATGAAGCAATCGCTCAAGTTCCGGAGACAGAACACCAGTGACAAAAACCCGAGCGGAGGAGGAAGGGGAGCAAGGGGAGGAGGTACGAGAGACGCGATACAGATCATCTACGACAGAGGCACGAAGGACGGCACTGTGAGTGTCAGTAGCAGTCACAGTCGCTAGGTCTGCGGTATGCTCCATAGAGAGGCCCATCAGTGTGCAGGCACGCATAGAAAGCATGCTGGGCTCAAGATCAGGCACAAACAACACGTGGGAAAGGTATAGGGGACAAGACGGACCGTCGAAACATACAACCCCAACACCATGGACTGGCAAGGACTGACCAGAGCCTGTACGGATGGAACGGAGAGACGTGACAAAACCAAGAACAACAAAATCACTACGACGACACGTCATGTAATGAGTGGCACCAGAATCGATGATCCAAGTGCCACTGGAGTCACGACTGGTGGACGTCACTATACAATGTGCAACGGAACACTCGGCATCAGAGGGACGCTAAGCCGTCAGTGGGGAGGAACGACGTAGGACACAAAGATGAGACTCATGAACCCAATCGGTGCAGTCAGGCCCATCATCATCACATGATGATTGTGCTCCCCCACACGCGTCGTCACAAGTCAAAGGAACGGACGGACAGACAGTCTGTGGACCACCCGACGATGACAACACACTCGCACCTCCCTGAAAGTGGAGCGCCAGAAGGTGTCAAAGCTCAGCGATGGTGCGGTTACATTGGTCCGGATCGCTACTACTCGCCACTGGAGAAGCGGGAAGAGCTGTTGTCGTGGCCGCCACGCGTCCGGAGGATGGCGAGGATGACGTGCTGGACATGGAACACAGGGCGTGTGCAGCCTGGAGCCCACGAGTAATCCGTGCCAAGTCGAGTGCCTATTGGCACTGGGTGTAGTGATGGGTACCTCCACAGTTGTAGCAGTTAACAGAATGTCCAGTGCTACCATTGGAGGACAAATGTTGCTGTGACTGCTGTTGACCTGATCCACGCTTCCCCTTCTTCTTCCCCTGGGCGGCTGCTGCAACACCCTGTGTCTGAGTGGGTGTGGGCGGGGCCGAATAGGAGGAGGAAGACGAGGACGTGATGGAGGATGAAGAAGGAGACTGCAGGAGGGATGATGGTGGTGATGTGATGACTGCTACAGCAAGGGAAGTCTCCTGATGGGCCACTACTTCCTTGCGGACTGAAGTCACTTGGAGGAAGAGCTGATGGGCCCAAGGGAGAAGCTGTAGAGTGGCTGAAAAGGGCTCGAGGACAGCGTTGATGTACCGTGTGAAGATGTCAGTATACTCAAGGCAAACTCCGAGCATCATCATACAGAGCGCCCACAGTTGTGTGCCTCCTGAGGTCCCAAGGCGCGTGTAGATGCGCATGGCTCGTCACCAGTATTCGGCTACAGGCTCTGCTGGCCCCTGACAGAGAGTGAAAGGCACAAATGTGTGCTGCACGGGTGGCGTGCATCTCTGCGGCCAGCAGGGATAAGGCTAGATCCCAACCTCAGCGTGGGTCGGCGCCGGTGCCTGTGCCGGGCTCTCCAAGGAAGGGGCGGAAGTCGACGACGGTCTCACGTGGCATGGCATAGAGGAGTCCGTGCATCACCCTCGCTACTGTCAGCACCTGTGATGGGTCTGTAGGCTAATACGGGCTGTGGTAGTAGGGTCACACGCCCTCTCAAGTAGCCCAGACCTGAAAGAGGATCACCCAACAGTCAAAGCCGTCCTTAGTGATGTACCGTGGAGGTGGTATCTCAAAGTCCTTGGGTTTCCGCTCCGTGGGGAGAGCAACCGCAGGCCGAAGGGGACGAGGGACGGGGAAGACTCCTTGAAGGGGATAGTCACCGAGATAGTTGGGTGACGATCGCACCATAGGAATTCAAGGAGATCTGGTGCCCATCTGTAGCTGACGGAGGCGCTCCTGAAGAAATCGAATCTCATGATCCGGGGAGTCGTCTACCATGCCTGGCATGAATGGCTCATCATCCAGGAGGTCAAGAGGTGGTGGGTCAGGTCGAGCTCCTGTAACGAGTACTTGAGCCGACTGTTGTGTAGAGACCGCGACGCCAGCAGCTCCCTCGGAAACCTGCCGTGGGACTGTGGACTGGCTACGTAGAAGCTCAGTCAGCGTACAAATGGCTCCCGTTGTAGGCGACGCATCTCAACCTGCTGGCTCCGCAGGTCCTCAATGGCCTGCGAGCATGGGCTCAGGACCCCAGAAGAGGAGGAGGAGGGATCACCTGTCGCCTTCTCCTTGTTGTCCGAAGAGTCCATGTCGCCTCTCAGTATGGGTCGACAGGTCAGGTTTGTCGGATTGCAAAAGCATCAGTGTTTCTCGACGAGTTGAGACGCTAGCAATTTTTGACTTTCTGGCCAAAAAACTGGCTAAGTATGGTGCTGACATCAGCAGGTGGTTGCTGACGTCAGCACGACCTGATGACGTCAGCAAGCAAAACTGCTGACGTCAGCTCGACTCCCTCCCTCCCTCCCCCCCCCATTTTTTTTCTCTCGCAGTTCTGCGCGAGCGTGCAGCCGCTCCGCGACGGCTGCGCGGAAGCTGCGCAGAGGTTGTGCAGCAGCTTCCGCTTAGCTGCTGCTGCAGTTGTGCTATCAGCTTCAGCAGTAACTGCGTGGCTTCGTGCGCAGCAGGGGCAGCAGCGGCTGCTCAATGCCGCTGTTGCTGCTGTGCGCTGCGGCTGCTACTCGGTACCGTCGCCCCGCGCTGCTGCTGCTGCTGCTGCTTCGTAGCTGCTGCGCTGCTGCTGCTGCTTCGTAACTGCTACGTTGCTGCTGCTGCACCTGCTGCTGCTTTGCTGCTGCCGCCGCGGCTGCCACTACTACTGCTACCCTGCTGTTGCTGTCACTGCTGCTCCTCTGCTGCTGCCGTAACTGCCGCTGCTCGCTACTGCTGGCGCGACCGTCGTTGCGGCTGCGGACGGCGGCTGCACTCACTGCAGCCACTACGCGCTGTTGTAGCTGCTGCTACGGTGCTGCTGCTTCCCCTGCTGCTATTGCTGCTCTAATGCTATGCTGCTGTTGGCACGGTGGCAACGCCGCTGCTACGGTCTCACGTGATGGGTGTGGGCTGTGTCGACGACGACCAGTTGTCTTCGAAAGGCCCCAGTAGATCTGCTGCAGCGGTGACTCTCACTACTGCTGCTGTACTCCGTCTCTGCTGCACAGCTCAGTGAGAACTGTCTCACTACTCGGATACCATGAGAAGATGCAAGGAAGCTTCCTAGCAACACTCCCATTGACCAGGCGTCAGTGCCTGATCAGACGGTGACGATAGTCACAGGTCGTGCACGCAACAGCAAGAGTTTGGCTAAGGGACACAAGGCAAAGTGTCTGAATGCTTCAATAGCATTTGCAGAGGGAGAAAAAAAATGACAGGTCCATGGCCTAAATACCTGGCACGGCGCACATCGGGTGTCGTACGCGGCGGTCCAAGAGCTGTCCCAAAACCGGCCAAAAACCACTGTTTTGGCCATAACTCTGCGCACACATGTCAAAATGCTATACCGTCTGCACCTAGACATGCAAGATCACAAGACGGATGCTACGACTGGTCACATGCATGCATCCATCATCAGATGGTGGACACGCAATGCAAAAACATCCAAATCGGACTCATGGCGAGTTCGCCAAAAAGACTCCTGCAGGCTGCAAAAAATCAGCAGGGAGTCCCGACAGTGTCCGGGGCTCTGGAACGGTAGTCGGCCAGCTCCAAGCTGGTAGTCCACCGCCTGTCGTCCCTCCGTTGTCACCAGGGCCCGCCTCAGGGATCTGCACGATTATGGACACGGCCGAGGGGTCACAATCGACTGTACAAGAACGTCACAAATCGCAAGAGCCACATGAGCAGTAACAAGGTTAGGAAGCCTTATACCAATTTCTCTTAGTATCAGAGCAGCGAGACCTCTCTCGCTGAGCTGCGCCGCAAAGACGCAGTACCGGCAGCAGTAGTGAGAGTCACCACCGCCGCCACATCGTGGGACTCGTCGCAGCCGACGTTAGCAGCACCGACGTCACCACGCAATCACCACCACCGTAGGAAGTGGAGCCACGGCAATGATGATATCGAGCAGCCATGCCAGTGAGCAGCAGCAGCACTGGGTGGCACCAGCAGCCGTGTCTCGCTGCCAGCTTGTACAAAAAACAGAGGAGTAGCAGCTCACACCAGCAGCTTGCTACGGCAGCTACGAGCAATTGCAGCACGCAGCGACGACAACAGCTTACAGTAGCAATGGCAGCAACAGCCGTGAGGAGCACGAGTAGTGCAGTAGCAGCAGCGAAGCAGCAATGCCATTGGAGCTAGTGTAGTGACAATAGCAACAATGACAGCAACAGCATTGCAGCAGCGGCAGCGGCTGCAGCAGTGCAACAACAGACCCGTCGTACTAGCAACGGCGGCCTTGCACAGCACTTCTAGTGCACAATAGTGTTGCACAGCTACGCAAAAACAGCGCAACACTGCGTAGGCTTGCGTGGCACTGTGCAGGCCTGCGCAGCCCCTACATAGCCGCGAGCAAGGGGTGACGAGGTCATCCCCACCGGTGACGCGAGATCGCGTGACCTCTAAAAAAACGCTGGTGTCAAAAATGATAGCAAAAAAAATGCTATTTTTTTTGCTAGGGTGAAAAGCGCTGACGTCAGCATATGCTGTGCTGACGTCAGCAATTTTGGGGTCAAAACGTCAATTTTTTTTAACATTTTAACTCCTCAAGAAATGCTGTCAGTTTTTTGTTTGGAGCATTTTTTACGTTCAGCCCCAACCTGAGCATTGCGATGGCGGCGGTGCGTGACAAGACCAAAGGGCTAGTCGACCCCTCTTACTCCTCTTTGGGCGTTATGAGTCGGCGGTCGCAGTCCCTCATGATGGACGAGATTCATCAGTCGCAGGACGAGATACGCCGTCATCAACACAGGCAGTCCAACGCGTTGTGGGAGGTCACAGAGTTACTACAGGGTCGTTCGATGGCTTCAAAGCAGCCACCTGGAGGATCTACTGGAGCTGCACCATCTGCCTAGCAGTCTACACCCTACACAGCACCACGACTTGAGCACCACTAATCACAGGCTCATACCTGGGATGAGGAGGAGATTGAGAGCACGCGAGCACGAGATTCGTGTGCTTGAGGAGCGCATCTGTGAGGTACGTCTGGGATTGCAGCCTCGCACTCTGCCACCTTCTCGCCGTCAGGATCAGCTACGTCGTTCAGCAGCATTCACCTTTGGTGGTGTTTTCCTCACTAGTGGGCTCCCCATACCCCGTCCACCATCTCTCAAGCCTGAGGTTGCCCTCCCCACGGAGCGGCAACCGAAGGAATTTGAGACACCTCCATCCCGTTACGATAGCGGCGAGGGCTTTGATTGTTGGGAGACCCTGTTTTAGGTCTGGACCGATTCTGAGGGTGTCTGGCCCTACTACCACAGCCAGTACCAGACCCGCAATGCTCAACAGGTATGGACAGTAGCGAGAGCGATGCGCGGTCTCCTCTACGCGATACTGCGGGAGACTGTGGTCGACTTCCAACCCTTTCTCGGTGAGACCGGGACCGGGACTGGAGCAGATCCACGTCAGGGCCTGGAGTTGGCCCTGCACTTCTCGCCGCGGAGACCCATGCCACGAGGGCGGTCCGACTACTTGAGTTTCACTCCCTCCGTCAGGGTCCTACGGAGCTTGCAGCTGACTATTGGAGGCGCGCCATGCGTCTTTACACGCGCCTTGGGATCGTTGGCGGGACGCAGTTGCCGGCACTCGGCACCATCATGATGGGGGCGCATTTGGACCACGTGAAGCTCTTTACGAGCTTAGATCGTGTGGCTCTTTCTGAGTTGTGAGAGTCACTACAGTTGCTTCCTTGGGCCCATCACCACTTCATCCAGGCCACATCGGCTCATGAGGCTACCATCGCCCATCAGCAGAGTCCACTTGTTGCAGCAGTGACTGCGATCCCTCCTACGCCTCTGTCCCAGCTCACCAGTCCCACCTCCAATGCTTCCTCCTCCTCTACCCGGAGCGGCCGCACTTAGGGCGTTGTAGCGATCGCACAGGGGAAGAAGGGGAAGAAGTTGTCAGGATGAGATCCACGGGGTGCGGTCTCAATGTTTGTCGGATCGTCTCTAGTGGTTCACGTCTACTGTTTTGGGCGAATCTGAGACTGAGCGTGAGCTTTCTGGTCGCCTCACGCTATGTGAGCAGGAATTTAGAGACAGTCAGTTTGCGAAGGGAATAACGTCGTTTTGCGTTAGTTTTTTAACATAGACATGATCACAACATTTATTGAACTAGTTGTGAGCTCTCCAACGTATCAAACCGTGCACGATTCGGCCAAGCGTAGCTCAAGTTATGCTTGCCGAAACGCAGGTCTCACCCACCACAGAAGCCTGACGCCGCCACTCGCCGTGGCGCTTTCGTTCACGTACGAAGCGCCTTTCCCAAGGCGCATATCCCATTGCACATGGTGTGGGGGTCCCCTGCACTGTTTCCACGTACCCTACCCACTTTTGGGTTGCGTTTGGTGATGGGGTGTGACGAGGTTCGAAACCTGTCCGTGGACCTGCAGTCAGAATTTTGACATAGTCCCCGAGTAACAAAACGTACTACTGGATTTCGGACGTCGAGCCATGATTTTGGCAAAGTCCCCCAGTAACAACCTGCACTACTGGATCCGGTGGATGATCCACCGGATCAGGTGGATCATCCACCGGACGCCTCGGCAAGCCTATCGGAGCATTTTCTCCAGATGGTTTTTTTGTTACTCGGTCCTTTCGATTATCGACCGGATTTCGAGTCACAGCCGGCTCCCAGAGCCGCTACGCATACCCCAACTTTGGAAGGCCATATTTCCCTCAATACTTGTCCGATTCCGGCGAAACAGCTTCCACCGGATTCAACAACTTGTCAGCTTTAAGGGTCAGTCCTCCATTTTACGATCCGAGCAATTGTCGAGTTGCCAGATCCGCCGGAGCGGAGTTTCCATTTTCTGGCGGCTTGTCAGCGCCTCCCGACGCCGCACTTGGGCATGCGGAGGTGCAATTTTTCAACATTCTCCCCCTTGCACCTGCCATGCCCGCTGCTCCTGCTTTCTCTCACTCATCTTCCGCTGCGTCCTCCAGCCCATCATAATTGGTCATCCCGAGTCTGGCCACGCTCATCGCGTGCCGGTCCGCGGGTTGCGCTTTGGTCAAGCAATCCGCAAGCATGTTGTGCGTACTGCAGTGCTGCAACACCACCTGCTCCTTCTTGACCATGTCCCGTGCGTAGTGATAACGCACGTCGATGTGCTTCGTCCTCCTGTACTGCGTCGGGTTGTTGGTCAGCGAGATGGAGTCGGTATTGTCCTCTTGCACCACCGTAGGCTCCAGCTGCGGCACGCCCAGCTCCCCCAGCAACCTGCGAAGCCACACCGCCTCCTTGACTGCCTCGGCTAGCGCGATGTACTCTGCTTCCACTGTGGAGGTGGCGACGCAGTCCTGCTTTCTACTGCACCACGAGACCGCTGCACCAGCGAGGAAGAACACGTAGCCGGATGTGGACTTCCGCTTGTCCACATCCCCAGCGTAGTCTGATCCGTGTAGCAGACCAGACGCAAAGGGTCCGTCCGTCCTTTGCCGTCAAACCTTAGGCGCGCGTGCCGCGTCGCCTGTAGGTAGCGGAGGATGCGCTTGACCGCCTGCCAGTGTAGTGGCCATGGATCGGCCACGTACCTGCTCACTTGGCCCACTGCATAGGCCAGGTCCGGTCGAGTCGCCACCGTGGCGTACATGAGGCTGCCCACCGCTGATTGGTAGGGCACCCCTCCCATATCCTCCCACTCTTCTTTTGTTTGCGGTGCCATTCCCGCACTTAGTTCACAGGTCGTGGAGACAGGACTGCACACTGGTTTGCAGTCCTCCATGCCGTACCGCTTCAGCACCTCGGCCACGTGTTTGGCCCGCCCGAGCTCAAGCGTGCGCGCCCTCCGGTTCCGCGTAATGCTCACCCCGAGGTAGAACTCCAGCTCCCCCATGTCCGACATCTGGAACCTGCAGTTGCTCTTTCAGCTGCTGTAGGCTCGGCAGGTCTGAGGAGCACGAGATCAGATCGTCCACATAGAGTGCGACAATCTGATGGAGCTTCTTACTGCGTCGCACGTACACACTGTGATCCGCCTCATAGCGCTTGAAGCCGAGTTGTGCCATGAAGCTGTCCATCTGTTGGTACCAGCATCGGGGCGATTGTTTTAGCCCGTACAAGGACTTCCGCAGCTTGCACACCTTGCCCTCCGGCGCCTCCACCCCCTCCGGCACCTCCATGTAGATTTCTTTGTCGATGATGCCATTGAGGAAGGCCGTCTTTACGTCCATTTGGTGGAGCTCCATGTCCTTCGCGGCNTGATCCGCCTCACAGCGCTTGAAGCCGAGTTGTGCCATGAAGCTGTCCATCTGTTGGTACCAGCATCGGGGCGATTGTTTTAGCCCGTACAAGGACTTCCGCAGCTTGCACACCTTGCCCTCCGGCGCCTCCACCCCCTCCGGCACCTCCATGTAGATTTCTTTGTCGATGATGCCATTGAGGAAGGCCGTCTTTACGTCCATTTGCTGGAGCTCCATGTCCTTCGCGGCTGCCACCGCAAGGATCGCCCGGATGCTTGTGAACTTTGCGACGGGGATGAACTTCTCATCGTAGTGCTCGCCCTTACGCTGTGCGTACCCCTTCGCCACGAGCCGCGCCTTGTACTTGTCAACCATACCTTCCTTCGTGAACTTGGTCTTGAAGACCCACTTGTAGCCGATGACCTTGGCGTCTTTCGGCTTGTCAACCAGCTGCCACGTGTCGTTTTCAGGAATGGACGCCAACTTCAACTTGATGGCAACGTCCCACTGCTCCCCCTCGGGCCGCGCAAGCACCTCTTGCACGATCGTTGGTTCCGTTGATGCATCGAGCATGCACCGCGTCATGCCGATCCATCGACCGGTGCCTGCGTCAAAACGCTTCCCCGCTCTCCGATGCCTCCCGCTGCGGCGCAGCGGTCTTGGCGGCGTCTCGTCGCTCTGCTGCGATACTTTCGACTGAGCCCGCTCCGGTGAATCATCGACCGGACGGCTCCCCGAGGATACCTCCCGCTCCGGTGAACCATCAACCGGACGGGCAGCGCATCCGGAGGATTTTTCTCTGACGCCCGACACGAACCTCGCTGGGAGTGCGCGCTTCGGCACCCGCGGTGCCTCCTTCAACGGATCATTCTGCCGGATCTCCAGCCCAGCTGCATCATCGTCGGAGTCCTCCGCGTCGGTTGCTGCACCTGCTGCACCGTCACGCTCCGACGTCGCATCGTCGACCTCCACGTCTGCCGGCTCCTCCTCGTAGTCAAGGAGCTGGAACCACTCCCCCTGTTTTGGAGTGTTCCCGACACTCGTGTTGTTGCTGCTGCTGCTGAAGCTTTGCTGCTCGTCAAACTCGACGTCACGGCTGCGGATGATCTCTTGCGTGCGTGAGTCCCAGAGCCGATACGCCTTTGCGCGCTCTTGTAGCCGAGGAACAAGCACTGTTTCGCCCGCGGTTCCAGCTTGATGTCGCATCATTGCGCCGCCTGCACCAACACGTGCGCCTTGCACCCGAACACCTTCAGGTGCGCCACGTTTGGCTTGCGCCCGCTCCAAACCTCCTGCGGTGTCTTCCAGCCGCCCTTGCCCTTCAGCACCGCTGTTGGGGTGAGGTTGATGGTGTAGCTCGTTGTATGCACAGCCTCCGCCCAGAACCCTCGCGGAAATCCCGCATCAACAAGCATGGTCCGCACCATGTTGAGCAGCGTCTGGTTTGCCCGCTCCGCCACTCCGTTGGAATGTGGCGAGTACGGCGTAGTGGGTTCCCACTTGATGCCCTACTGCTTCATCCACCCGTTGCAGCCCATGTACTCTCCGCCATTGTCGCTGCGTAGCGCTCTGACCTTTTGGTCAGTCTGCCTCTCTACCGCTGTGGCGTACTCCTTCAGCCGGTCCAGGACCTCGCCCTTCCGCTTCATGAAGTACACGTAGAACTTCCTACTGCAGTCGTCAATGAAAGTGACGAAGTATCTCAAGCCGCCGTTTGACGGCGTTTTGAACGGTCCACACACGTTGCTATGCACGACCTCTAGCAGGTCCTTTGCGCGATCCTCGTTCTCATTGAACGGCTTGCGCCGCGCCTTGCCCAAAATGCAAGTTTCACACTTTTTATGCGCTGCTGCATCTGCTGCCGAGTCTGCACCGTCGATGACGAGGCCGCGCACCATGTCGCGCTTCGCCATCTCCTTAACGGTTGCGGGCGCCGAATGCCCCAACCGTCGGTGCCAGAGCTCCAGATCAGCGCTTCCTCCCTTAGCCATGTTGACGACGCGCTCCTGCGAATCTGCTGTGTCAGATGCCGCGGAGACCACCTTGGTCTCCATAATGTAGAGACCGTCCTCGCGCTTCGCCTCCAGCACGACCTCGCAGTCGCCGTCGATGCGCACCACTACGCCTTTCCTGTAGAAGAGCACCTCACATCCCTTGTCCGTCAAGCGGCTGACACTCAAAATGTCAGCCACGGCGGGGACGTGCTGCACATCACGAATTGTGCACAGCTCCTTCTTACCGCCCACCACGACTTCCACCTCCACGTCGCATTGGCCGGCCGCCGGCTCGACTTTTTCGTTCGCGACCACCATTGACTTGGAGGATTTCTCGTAGGTGACGAACCCCACCTTCTCGACTTGGGTGTGCTCCTCGGCCTCGGAATCCAGGCACCGCCTGATGGCCTTCTTGAGGAAGTGATTCTTGTTGCCGTTGAGGAGAGACCTGCCCTTGCTGTTTTTGCCGCCGGTCTTCGCCTCCTCCGGGCATTCACGGGCCCAATGGCCCTCCTTGCCGCAGTTGCGGCACACACCTTTCTTGGCGCCCTTCTTGTCGCCGCCCTTTCCGCCACTTCTTCGGCTCCCGCTTCCGCCACCATGTGTTTTGGTGACGATGGCCGATGAGGAAGACGAGGACTCCCCGCAGCTCTGGCGCTGCGCCTCGTTGCGGATGTACTCTGCGACCGCGCCATAGGTGAGCTTGTCCTCCGACCATCCTCCAAGAACGGTGATGAGTGGACCCCAACTTTCAGGTAGGGCCATGAGGAGGGCCATCGCCTACAGCTGCGTGTCGATCTTCAACCCCACGTCATTGCATTGCGAGGCGAGCGACTCGATCTGCTGCATGGCGGAGATGACATCATCTCCCTCCTCGATTCTCACCGTGAGGAGCCGCTTCATCGCAAAGATTTTATTCGCGAGCGACTTGGATTGGTGGATGGCACAGAGCTTTTGCCAAGCTTCGGCTTCCAGCTTGTAGCCTTGGAAGTAGCCCCACTGCGACTCGGCTGTCCCGGACACCAGGAGCATGAGCGCCTCCGTGTTCTTCTTTTCGAAGGCCTGCTTCTCCGCGTCCGTAGCAGTCGCCTCTGTCAGCACCTCCTTTCCCAGCATGACATCCAGCAGCCCCTTATGCGAGAGGTGCAGTTCGAACTGCCACCTCCATAGGCCAAAACCCGGGCCGCCCGCATACTTCTGAATGGGCTGCGTCTCCTTCTACGCCATGTGCGCAGCTGCTACTCCGACGAGTTCTCGGAACTTCACGGTGACGTCCAAGATGACGATCTCGTGCGCTGCGGAAGACGTGAACGTTGAAGGCGTTCACACCTGTGGGCCCATAACCCTTTGTCAGGATGAGAACGCGTGGTGCGGTCTTGACGTTTTTCTGATCGTCTCTAGTGGTTCACGTCTACTGTTTTGGGCGAATCTGAGACTGAGCGTGAGCTTTCTGGTCGCCTCACGCTATGTGAGCAGGAATTTAGAGGCAGTAAGTTTGCGAAGGGAATAACGTCGTTGTGCGTTAGTTTTTGAACATGGACATGAATACAACATTTATAGAGATAGTTGTGAGCTCTCCAATGCACCAAACTGTGCACGATTCGGCCAAGCGTAGCTCAAGTTATACTTGCCAAAGCGCAGGTCTCACCCACCACACAAGCCCGACGCCGCCACTCGCCGTGGCGCCTTCGTTCACGTACGAAGCGCCTTTCCCAAGGCGCATATCCCATTGCACATGGTGTGGGGGTCCCCTACACTGTTTCCACGCACCCTACTCATTTTTGGGTCGCGTTTGGTGATGGGGTGTCACGAGGTTCGAAACCTGTCCGTAGACCTACTGTCAGAATTTTGACCAAGCCCCCGAGTAACAAAACGTACTACTGGATTTTGGACGTCGAGCCATGATTTTAGCATGGTAACAACCTGCACTACTGGATCCGGTGGATGATCCACCGGATCAGGTGGATCATCCACCGGACGCCTCGGCAGGCCTATCGGAGAATTTTCTCCAGATGGTGTTTTTGTTACTCGGTCCGGTCGATTATCGACCGGATTTCGAGTCGCAGCCGGCTCACAGAGCCGCTGGGCATACCCCAACTTTGGAAGGCTATGTCTCTCTCGATACTTGTCCGATTCCGGCAAAACAACTTCCACCGGATTCAGCAACTCGTCAGCTTTAAGGTTCAATCCTCCATTTTATGATCCGAGCAATTGTTGAGTCGCCAGATCCGCCGGAGCGGAGTTTCCATTTTCTGGCGGCTCGTCAACGCCTCCCGGCGCCGCACTTGGGCATGCAGAGGGGCAATTTTTCAACAAAAGTAACACAGGAAGGGACAACAGTAGTAGCAACAGCCAGCAAGTAGTGGCACTGGACGTTATGTCCACTGCTACGACTGTGGAGGCGCTCACTACTACACAGAGTGTGAGCAGCCCCTTCACTGGACTTGGATCATGCAATGAGGATGGACCTGACAGTACCGACTGGCTTGATGAGTCACAAATCCGTGTTGTTCGTTGTTGTCCCGAGTCCTCTGCTGAGTGTCCAGCAGAGGCAGAGTGTTTTGTTTCATGTTGCTTAGTGTTGACGACTGGTCGTGAGCCAGGTGGCACTGGATTATTGACTCTGGGGCCGCCTATCACATGACCTGTCGTCATAGTGACTTCGTCGTGCTCGGTCCCATTGCGTCCGTTCGGTCTGTTCGCACAAGGTCTGGTTAGTCGTTGTCTGTGTAGGGAGTTAGGGTTGTGCAGTTTGATGGTCCATCTGGCCCCTTGTAAATTTTTGATGTGCTCTTTGTCACTGCTCTTGAGCTCAGCCTGCTCTCTGTTTGTGCATGCACTAGGATGGGTCTCACTATTGAGAACTCTACTGACTCTGCCACAGTGACTGCTCTTGACACACATGTCATTGTGCTTTGTGCCTCTTTTGTTGATGACCTCTATTGTGTGTCTTGTTGCATTCCCTCTGTTTCTTCTCCCCCTCTCTCCTCTGCGCATGTGTATATCACTGGCATTCTCTCTCCTGAGCACCAGCACTTGTTACATCGTCGCATCTGCCATGTGAGCTCGGACACTATGTCCAAGCTCATTCGAACTCAGCCAGCCCTCGGTCTTGACGTGGCTTCCTTTGAGAAACCGCCCAAGACCGACTGTCTTTTTTGTGCCCAGTGCAAGATGCATTGCTGCTCTGACCTTGACTCCTCCTCCCGGGCATTACGCCCACTCGAGTTGGTTCACTCGGACCTTCTCGGTCCTCTCCCAGTCGAGTTCCTCTCTGATCGGGGTCGGTAGGTTCTCACTCTGACCGATGACTTCACCCGGATGCGGTGGGTCTACAGCCTCCACCACAAGAACGATGCCGCATTGGCGGTCCGCCTTTGGTTTGTGATGGTTGAGCGTCAGTCTCGTCACACCCTGCACACGTTTAGCTCAGATCGTGGTGGTAAGTTCTTAGGCGCGGTGGATGCGTACTTTGCCAAGCACGGTATCTTTCACAAGCTTTCCTCCCCTGCTTCACCACAGCAGAATGGTGTGTCTGAACGTTGGAACTGCACCATGGAGGATGCGGTTTGCGGTCTGAGTGCTATAGGAGTCCTTTGCCTTTGAGGGATCTTCCTACATGACATGAGACTGGAACCGCTTGCCGCATGATCCACTTCCAGACCATGTCACGCCGTACAAGTTGTGGTTCGGCCATCATGCTGATCGCCATCTCGCCAGTGTTTGGGGGTCCCTCGCCTGTGTCTAATACACCAAGGACCAGCAGGGGTCCAAGGTCTCACCTAGAGGACGCATGTGTACCTTC
Source organism: Penium margaritaceum (assembly GCA_023375785.1). Classification (NCBI taxonomy): domain Eukaryota; kingdom Viridiplantae; phylum Streptophyta; class Zygnematophyceae; order Desmidiales; family Peniaceae; genus Penium; species Penium margaritaceum. The sequence continues at coordinate 37,063 of SZWC01006841.1, read as the reverse complement.
CTCGGCATCTCCCCGCGGTGAAAGGCCTGGCGCTTTTGGGACCCTACTCGCCATTGCATTGTCGAGTCTCAAGATGCTCTCTTCTTTAAGGCTCTCACCTACCGCAACTTGTCCAGCATTCTGTCACTGGCCGTCGACCACGTCCCTACTTGTGTGGCCTCCCGGCGGATGGGGGAGTCTAGTTCCGGGAATGGGTCTGTCCGGGCCTCCTCACCTGTGGTCCGGTCTCCGACTGCTGACAATCCGGCCATCGTCGCTATGGGTCCAGTAGCCTCATCAGTTCCCTCTGGCACACCTATTCCCGTGCCGGTGTCAGACCCCTCTGGCGCACCTGATCTCGTGCCATTGTCGGTCCCCTCTATCACACCTGATCCCGTGCCGGTGTCATACCCTTATGGCACACCCAATCTCGTACCAATGTCAGTCCCCTCTGCCACACCTGATCCAGTACGCACGTCAGTCTCCTCTAGCACACCTGATGCCGTGCCTGTGTCATCCCCCTCTGTCACACCCACTCCCGTGCATGCACCCATGTCCCCTACAACTCAGGCTCAGCAGTCTTCCCCGCAGCCTGAGGTGAACGTCGCATGGGGCTACTCCCGCGAGCCTGGTGGTCGTCTTCGACCATTGGCCTCTAGGGCTCAGCGGACTGCTGACTCAACGCCCAGACGCCCGACTCGTAGTGTTCAGAGTGGCGAGCCTGGCACGAAGGCCCTTGGCTTGAGTGTCTAGGTGGACTACATTGAGGTGCACCCACCATTACCTGTCGGCCACGGGTTGGTCTCTCGAGATTTCTTGGTCGCTTTCGATGCCGAAGCCGGCCTTGTCGTGGTCAGACCGAGTCCAGAGGCGTGTGTCTTAGCCACTCTGAGCACTCCCTTGACGACGCCTGATCCACGCACGTTGAAGGAGGCACTCTTAGCTCACGATGCAGACTTGTGGCATGCTACTTGTGAAGATGAGCTGAGAGCCATCCGTGAGCACGGTGTCTATGAGCTTGTCGACCTCCCGCCTGGGCGGAAGGCTGTACAGGCCAAGTGGGTCTTTCCGAAGAAGGTGAAGCCTAATGGCACACTAGATCGCTATAAGGCTCGCTTGACAGCCAAGGGGTTCTCACAGGTTGAGGGAGTAGATTTCACTGACAACTTTGCACCCGTTGGCCGCATGACCACCGCTTATGCTCTCCTCAGGGTTGTTACTAACCACGACTGGGAGTTGCACCAGATGGACGCGAACAACGCGTTCCTCCATGGCACCTTAGAGGAGGAGATCTACATGGTCCAGCCACCTGGATTTGAGGTCGGTGACAAGGTCTGGCGCTTGCGCAAGGCCTTGTACGGCCTGAAAGGGTCACCTACGTACTAGAACTTGGAGATCACCGGCACACTGACACGTGCCGGTTACATACAGAGTGACGCTAACCCGTCCCTCTTTCTCAGACGGACAGCTGACAGCTTCACTGCCATCTTGGTCTATGTCGAAGACCTCTTGATTGTGTCTCCTTCTATGGAGGCCGTGAAGGAGGCCAAGGCAATTCTCCAGGCTACCTACAGGATGAAGGACCTTGGTCCTGTAGTTGTGTTCCTCGGGATGGAGATTGTGCGTGATCGTCAGTGACGGACACTCTTGTTGCATTAGGCAAGTTACGCTCGCGTTGTGGGGGAGCGGTTTGCTGATCTCCTGGGTGCAGTTCCTACAGCCTCCACCCCCATCACACCTAACGCGTAGGATGCTCTGAAGGTGGATGATCCTGCAGACCTGGGATAGACAGTGGACGTGACCCTGTACTTGTGCCAGATTGGCTCTTTGATGTGCTTGGCCACTACCACACGACCCGACATTGCCTTTTTCGTCAACCTACTTGCACAGTTTTCACAGTGTCCTCAAGCGAGAGCCCTTCATGCGGCTGTACGAGTGGTGCAGTACGTGGTGTCCATACCGTACCTCGGACTCTACTTTCGACGGCAGTGTTCGGTGGTACTCGATGGCTACACAGACAGTGACTGGGCGTGGAATCCTGATGGGCGTAGTCGGACAGGCTACATGTTCTTGCTTGGTGGCACCGCTGTGTCTTGGCGCAGTGGCAAGTAGGTTTGTATCGCACGTAGCTTAATAGAGGCTGAGTATGTTGCTCTGGGGGCTGAGGCTGCTGAGGCGGTGTGGCTGCAACGTGTGTTTCGTGAGTTACGTCAGTCTGTGCCTTGCATCGTTCTACGCTGTGACAACCAGAGTGCTCTTGCCATTGCAAAGAACTCTTGTGTGTTTCATGCACGCACAAAGCACATTGTTGTTGAGCATCACTTTGTACATGATCTTGTGGAGCGACAGGTGATCTCCGTCATCTGGATCGGCACAGACATGCAGCGGGCTGGCTTCTTGACCAAGGCACTTGTGCTTGGAAAGATCATGGTGGCCATTCATTTTGTCAGGCTACGCCCCTTGCCTGAGAGTAGCTGAGAGTGGGGTGCGTAAGTATGGACTGATGAGAATCCTGTTGTGCACCTGTGTCAGTTCTGTACATGTATGGACATGCGTACCATCAGGTCATCGGGGAGTGTTGTGATGTGAGTTGTTTCCGTTTGTTTCTACAACTTATTGTGACCACTCGGCCGTGTCCATGCTCGTGCAGATCCGTGATGCGGGCCCAACTGCCGTTGGAGCACTGACGGTTGGTGGATCCATCCACCAGCAGCTGCCAGACCACTGCCACGACGTCCCAGGTGCTTGAAGGGGTGCTCCGCAGTTTTTCTGCAGACGCTAGAGTTTTCTCGGTGGACTGGCTCTTGAGCCTGATTTGCATGTTTTGCATTTTTTGTCCACCGATCAATGCCGGACTTGTACATGTGACAGTCGTAGCATCCGGCTCCAGATTTTGCATCTCTAGGTTCAGGCGGTGTTGAGTTTGGATGCCTGTGTACGGATTTGTGGCCAAAATAGTGGTTTTGAGTCGGATTTAGGACAAACTCACACTGCCGCGTGCGTCACCCGCCGTGTGCTGCGGCAGGTATTTATGTTGTGTGCTTGCAAGTTGTCATTTCTCTCTGCATCACCAAGCTATTGGAGCTTATGAGACTTCGCGCGTCTCCCTAGCCTGATCCTTGCTGTTTCTTGCACCTGCTTGCTTCCTAGTGCGCCAGCTGACTGGACAGTGTCGCCACATCAGTAGCAGCAAGGTTAGGAAGCCTCCTAGCAATTTCTCTAGTTGCAAATAAAATGTCCTGTTCCTTAACAAACCAGCGGTCGAGGAGAAAACCCTACACATTCAGCGTCCAAGGCCGTTGCAAGCAGGGGTTGCTATAGACTCGCACGCTGGATGTGCGCTCTCATCTCCTTTGTTCTTGTTTTATTTTTGCACTGACTCACTTACTCATCCTGTGACCTCTCGGCTGGTGTGCATGCTCCTGCAAACATTTGACTTGATGGACGTTGAAGCTGACTCGACGCTGCTCGGTGGAGTGCACGAGTCGCCATGAATCCAAGCGAGTGGTCCTCCTTCTCCTCGTGCTTCTTATACTGTACCCTCGCACGACCAGCTCCATCGGCAGCTACCCTTGGCTATTACATTTTCATTAGTGAGAAACTTGCTAGAACCTTACGAATCGCTTGCCACTTGACTAAGCGTCAGCGCTCAGTCAATGTGTGACGACAGTCACAAGTCATGCACGAAATTGTAAGGGTCTGGGTAGGTTAACGTACACAACATCAGGATGCACATAACTTAACATAATTGCATAGAGAGTAAACAAATGACAGGTCCACAGCATACATACCTGCCGTGGCACACAACGGGTGTCGCACGCGGCAGTGCAAGGTCTGTCCTAAAACTGACCCAAAAACACGAGTTTGGCCGTAACTCTGCGAGTAATTGCCATGGCAATGGCTCGTGACGAGTAGAAGCAACACACACCATCACTCCCCCTGGCTGACACCCTAAATGATTTGTCCGCTACCAACAACGCAGCGTAGGCGCTTTGGTCTAGAAACTGTAGCTTGGACGAGAGTAGTTGTGTCCTCGGCTATAACCGCCATGGTGTCATCCACACCGGTCAGGGCAGCGATGAGCCAGAGGTCCGCAGCTCGTTCAACATGATCTATATCGCACACGCGGACGTCTACTGTCACCGAGTGGCCATCTCTCGCCTGTGCCGCGGCTACTGCAGATACGGTAGTGCACTGGGCCTCTACGTCTGCCTCCGACCGTGCGTTTGACCACTCCACAACGGAAGATTGGTCCTCATAACGGAAGTCTGCCACGTCTTGGCGGTCCATCACCTGCTCTTGCTACCCAGCACTATCTGCTAGAACCACCTGGGCGTCTACTATGGGCTGAGCATCAGCATTTTTATCACGTGCTCCTCCTACTACTCCTAGCACCATCACAGTAGTCTTCATACCATCTAATGCGGGAGCGGGCACATCGTCGGGCACAACTCCTATGTCTGTCGTTGTTGCGTCATCCACCAAGGCATCAACGATCTCCATCCCCGACTCTGACTCAGCATCAGACCAATACTCCTCTGATGAAGAGTCTCCGTGAGGGCGGACGTCTCCCCCCCGCCGAACTCTCCACTAATTGAGGTTGTTGCATAGCATCATCCGCCTCAATCATCCTTCGCTCCGCAGTAGCCGCCTCACCAATGCCGAGCTCCACCACGGTCCTCAGCAGAAAAAGCATCCCCCCGTCGAGTGACACCTTAGTAGGAGCCCTAGGGACTCGGGAGACCAAGCCAAGGACATGGGGCGGGTATCTCTCGTCACATGTGACTCCTCCTACATCCGCACCTGGAGGTCCTGCCTACGCGCGACGTGCAAGATGAGTAGCTCGTTGCCGCGCACGAAGAGTTCAAGCACGAGTGGTACGGCCAGGGGTTGAGGGTCCGTCCGTATGTATGATGCCAAAAGCCTCCAAAACGGACCATAGGGTGACGGATGTAGATGAGAGATCTGCCATACTAGCATCGTTGGAGGAAGGGATGCATGATTGGGAGAGAAAATGGGATGATGTAGCAGGTAACATCAGAGACGGGGTTGCAGCTCGCTCGGAAGTCAAGTGATCAATGAGCTGCTGGACCTTGCGGTTGAGGTTCTGGACCTCCATGTATAGGGCCGCCATATCTCCACGGAGAAGTGATGTGGTGTCATCCAGTGACGTATCCACCGAAGGTGGAGGTGGGGAGGATCGTACCTAAGGGGGATGCCGCCCAGGAGGGCACTGTCGGCAATGGCACCAGCCATGCTGCCTATCTCGACAATAGTAGCAAGAAAACCCAAAAGACAAGTGGGGCGCATGCCACGGCTGCATCGACCACTGTGCCTCTTGTGGCTGCCACGGCTGAGGCTAAGGCATAGACCACGGCGCTGGCAATGTCCACGGACACATTGCACAGCTCATGTCGAGAGCTTAGCGTGGGTGATAGTCCTCCACAATCTATCTCGGTGGCACTGATTCTACACCGGGTGCCGTCGTCAGTCGGCGGTTGTGGCCTCAAGCCACCTTCGCTACTGTTGCGATTCTTGCGACTCTCGTGATGGCTGCTACTAAAGCGGTTTCCGTCGACAGCCGATGATGGTGGCCTCAAGCCACACTGAAGAATAATGATAAAAAATTCACCCTTCTTTTTCTTTTTGGTTCACGAAACGCTCGACATGAGTGGGATACCCCTTCTCAGGGTCTTACTCAAATCCCCCACTCAATGACCCCCCTGTCCTCTTTCTCCCCATTATTTTCCCTTTTTTTCCGTGCCACCTCCTCAAGTGCACCTTTTGGGGTTGCTCTAGGGTGCGCCACCCCAGGACCCCCTCCCCTCTGTCCTCACCCCCTCCCTTTTTTGTACAAGCTTGAGCCTTGCCTCGACAAGCTCGTAGAGCGAGCTCGCTCGGCGAGCTCGCCGATCGGTGAGCCCGCCCATGGACGAGCTCCTCGATGGATCCCCCCCCTTCCGGACGAGCCCATCGCAATAGGAAGCTGCCATGCAACTTCCTACTACTACAACAACGATGGGGGCAGTTGTAGCTGCTCACGCGGCTGTTGCACCTGTGCCTGCTACGCATGCACATACACCTGTTGCAACAGCTACGCAGTTGCTTGCATGCCTCTTATAGCAGCTGCGCACTGCTATGCTAAACAACACTACTACAACATTGTTGTACACTACGGCTTTGCGTACTACTGTTGCTACTCTTGCTTGCTTCCGCCTACTACTGTTGCTGCTTGCTGCTCACTACCTATTACTCAATGTTGTTACTGGTGCTTGCTACTACCTACAGCTGCCACTCGCAATCGCTCGCTGTTGCTGCCGCTGTTTGCTTCTGCCACCTTCTGTAGCTGCCACCTACTACTGCTACTGTTGCTAATTGCTGTTGCTATCTGATGCTAGCGGTTGGTAGCTCTTGCTAGCGATTGCTGATGCTGCCACTGCCGCAAGCTATTGCCGCCGCTACGGCAAGCTGCTACGGTCGCTACACAGTACCACTACTCACAGTCGTTGCCACAAGTTGTTGTTCTGAGCTACTTCGTGTTCCCTCTTTTTTTGTGCATGCATGCCGGTAGCCAGACATGACTACTGCTACCACCCGGTGCTGTTCTTGCTGCTCGGCGTGGTTGTTGCCTGCAGCCGCTCTCGGTACAGGTGCTTCCTGCCGCCGCTGCTACTACGGCTGCTGTTGCTTGTAGCTACCATCGCAATTTCCGCTGCCTCCATCGCTCCGGTGCCACGTAGTCGTGGTGGGTCCCTCTAGGATCTGCTGCTACTGTTATGGGTGGCTGTCGTTGCTGCCACTCACTGTTGCTACTGCTACTACGTCTCTGCTGCATGGCATAACGGGCTATGGCTGGTTTGCTCAAATACCATTAGAAAATTCCTAGAGCCTTCCTATCCGCTTGCCTCTTGACTGAGCGTCAACGCTCAATCAATGTGTGACGATTGTCGCAAGTCATGCACGAAAGTGCAAGGGTCTCCGTAGGTTAACGCACACAGTGTCAGGAAGCACATGAATGAATACAATTACAGAGAGTTAGAAAATGACAGATCCACAGCATAAATACCTGCCGTGGCGCTCGGCAGGTTTCCCACTTGGTGGTGCAAGGTCTATCAGAAAACCGGCCCAAAAACAATGTTTTGGCCGTAGCATTGCAAAGACAAATCAGAACGGTATGCCATCTGAATCCAAACGTGTAGGACCTCAAGCCAGATGCCATGACTGGTCACATGCATGCATCCAGTATCAATTGGTGGACACACAATGCAAAACATGTAAATCGGGCTTGCGGCCAGTCCACCGATGAACTCCTACAGGCTACAAAAAACATGCACAAGGTCTGAGACAACATCCAAGACACTAGGGCAGTCGTTGGTGAGCTCCAAGTGCATGGTCGACCACCTGCCGATGCGCCGGTACCTTCTGGGTCCACATCAGGGATCTGTCATGCCGTAGGTGCTGGAGTCCCATCGGGTCGTCACGATCTCTAGTACAACTGCCGCTCACCATGAGCTCCAGGTGCACCCGTAGCTGCCACGGCCATGGCTTGTGATGGATGAAAGCCACACGCACCAACAAGTAGTTATAGTTGGCTAATGTAGTCGACGCCTAACTTCGGGCAGCCGTGACTCCACATAGCTATTTTTCTTGTTGATTCTGACTGCACGACTGCATTCGTAGCGTGGCTATTCTGGTATGATCCAGGCTTTAGGCAAAACGGACAACGCGTGGGTTTTGGGTCGTCTGGTGTCTGGCAAGGCTGACCTGAGAAATTCTTCCAAATAGGATAACACTAGGATTTTCCTAGCTGGCTGGTTTTCTAAGTAACAAGCCTCACGGAGCTGAGGTGGGGGTAGAACTGAGAGGAGCCTAAGTTAGTTGCTCGTTCTTGATTTAAATAAGTCATTGCTTCATTCCAACTGCTTTTTGGCGCTAACTCTGGCGCGCGCACTTCTAAGTAACAAACCAGGGCTCTCAGACTTAGACTCTAGTGTAGCAGACTAAGGGGGCGGACAAAGCAACAAGCATGGATTCCTCCACATTGCATCAATAATTCCACTACCCCAACATGCACACTAGTTATTTCCTTTTTGGTATTAGAGGTGTAGCATAGCAGATGTAACAGCAGTAGTAGTGGCGTACAGGTTCCTGACTACGCCAACGAACCTCCCATATACGCCAATAATGGGGGAATGCTACCAGATTTTTTTGGCAACGGTGACCTGCCTGGTGGCGGCATCACAATTCTTCCCACAACCACTAGGCCAAGGGAAAAGCTGCTGATTTTTTTCCCACAGCTCTGACCCCCACGTTTGACGCAGGGAGGTGAGCGGCCAGCGCAGCAATGTCAAGCAACCTATTCGCAATGACACACATGGCGACATCAACTAGAGGTGTGAGTGACCCGGAGCAGTAGCAGCAGTAGCGGCAACAGCAAATGTAGCAGCAACATCAGCAGCGTAAGCAACAGCAGCAACAACAGTAGCGGCGGTGGCCGCAACAATAGCAACAGCAACAGCAGCGCCAGTACTAGCATCAGTAGTAGCCGCATCAGCAACATCGCCAGTAGCAGTAGCATCGGTAGTACTCGCAACAACAGTAGAGGCGTCAGCAGCCTCAGCAGCAGTGACAATGCCCAGCCATGACAATGTTGTCGGGATGTAGGGTAGCTCTATAGACCTGCTCGCTACACATCTTATAGCATATGTGCAGTGCCAGGTTAATCAGTTGCTCCAGATGCCTATTGCAACAAGCACCAGCCAGACTATCCTCCCTGGAAAGCCTGGTCCTGCTCTGATTGTGGCAGCACAGAAAGTAGCGTAACAACAGGTGTAGCAATAGCAACAAACAGTTACTAGCGTCCTAGGCACTGGAGCTGGCGGCCCCTCTCGGTACAAGCACTCCGAGTCCCCTCCTACGACCCTCATCGAAAACGAGTAGTTCCCATCTTGGGAATTCCTCTACCGTATGTAGGCATAGGGGGAAGTGACTCCGCCACTCGGATCTGCCATATGGAGAGCTTCATCACCACATAGCTCGGCATCACGGCTCCTCCCCAACGAAGTATGAAATTTGTGACTGCTAGCCGAGAGTTCTCCCACTACCAGACACAGACCGACCTCCAAGGAGACCTCGGGGAAGCCACCTGTTGCCCTTCAGGGCCGGGTTTGGATGATGTTGCCTGGTTGGATAACTGGCATGATCGTTTTGCCTCAGTCCCGTTTGCTCAGCTGTTAAGCTCTGTCTCCCTTCTCCCATCCTGTTTCTTTGCTCATTGTAATGTCACAGCCTCGGTCCATGACCCCGATGGCACCTAGATCATCAACTCCGGGGCCACGCAATGCATGACTTCCTATGGCCAAGCATTCAACATGTTTGGCCCCATTGTGAATGTTCACACTGTCCAAACAGGGTCCAGGAAGATCTTGCCGGTCCGTGGTGTTGGCGTCTTTCGTTTTCACGGTCCGTCTGGTGTCGTTTTCGTGAATGATGTGTTGTATGTGCCGAGTTTGGACCTCTTGTGTGTCACCGCTCTGGACCTCATGGGCATGGACGTCCATCACTCCTATGGCATTGGCATTGTATCCCTTCGCCCGTCCAGTCAGGTCATGTTCCATGGTGTTTGACAATCTCGAGTGGCACGCCACTCGATGTCCTTTATCCATGTCCCCTCCCTCATTTGACACTACACATGTGTTTGTCACTAGTGTTCTTTACCTCCAACACGTGTACCTCCTTCACCGACGCATTTGCCACGTACTCACGATGCTATCGGTAGCATGCTCTACACCCAGCCTACGCTCGGATTTGATCCCTCCACTTTGTAGTAGCCTTGCTGTACCGAGTGCATTGAGTGCACCCAAGGCAAGATGCACCGGGCGTCCTACCCTGCATCCTCTTCTCACTCCACTCACCCATTGGATCTTGTCCACTGGGACCTCCTAGGCCCTCTCCTTTCGCTAACGCTGGGTCATCTGCCTCTGCCTGAAAAGCGACGTGGCCTCTGCCATCCGTGCATGACACCTCGTGGCTGAGTGCAAGTGTAGTTACACCCTCTGTCATTTTTTGTTTGATCGCGGGTGCGAGTACATGGGGGACACTACTGCCTATCTCGCCAGTCATGGGAGCCGTCATGAGACATCCGTCCCTGGGATGCCGCAGCATTATGGTGTCTCCGAGTGTTGGAACAACACCATGACCCTTTGGAATAGTGTAGTTGTAGTTGGCTCTTGGAAATAGTGTAGCCGACGCCTGAATTTGGACAGCCGTGACTCCTTGTAGCTATTCTTCTTGCTGATTCTGATGCACGACTGTGTCCGCAACGTGGCTGTTTTGGTATGGTATAGTTTTGAGGCAAAACGGACAATGTCCAGTTCAGGGCTGTCTGGTGTCTAGCAAGGCTCACCTAGGAATTCTGCCAAATATGTTAATGCTAGGATATTCCTAATTGGCTCGTTTTTTTAGTAACAAGCCTCACAAAGCTGAGGTGAGGCTAGAACTGAGAGGGGTTTCAGCTACTTGCTCATTCTTGATTCCTAATCAGTCATTCCTTCATTCCAGCTGCTTTCCAGTGCTCACTCTGGCGCGCTCACTTCTGAGTAACAAACCAGAGCTCTCAGACTTGGACTCTAGTGCAACAAACAAAGGGGGCAGACAATGTAACGAGCATGGGGTCCCGCACGCTGCACCAACAATGCCACTGTCCCAATCTACGCACTAACTAGTTCCTTTTTCCTTGACTGGCAGAAGGTTCGTCAGGGAGTTGAGAAGTAACGAAAGATAAACAACCAAAATCTTCGGTCATATTGAGCTTTGCATAAGAATGGAAATAATATGCACTTTCATGAAATATCCTCTTCAATCAAGTAGAAAACCACTTGTTGTGATCTTTAAGGAGAAACTCTTAACTTCATCTTTTGCACATTTTTTACCAGTTTAATGGTATCCTCTCGCCAAGGAAGTTGGCCGGACCAGAACATCAGGTTCGACTGTCCTGTTGTTAGTTTGACAAGCTCTTCTAGGGTGTGTTCTTGTACTTCCAGAACTCAGAATCCAAGTAGGAATCCGGTTCGGATTCCGATGTGGAGCATGTCACGCTGTTCACAAACACAACATATTCCTTGTCAAATGTCTAGAGAAGAACTTTAGCGAAAAGGCCTTGATATATCACGTCATCTTAGCCATACACTCTTTTTGGAAATAACGGCAACAATTTGGCATATTGCATAAAAATTTGAGCTACATGCCTGAAACAACTTCGGTTTCACGCTCAACTTGCAAACTTGCGGTTGTACATGAAGACTCTCGTGATCCCCTAAATTCTACCTGACCTAGTTTTTGAAACATTTTGTTTCTACAAGCCAACTTTGTGAATGATTTTACGGCGATGATTACACACAAATGTGTTGATTCACAAACTGGGGGTGCATTTATTTCAAAATAGAAAGTTGGGGGCATAAAACCAGTCGAGCCCTATTGACTTGGAACATGCTCGGCCTCGTTACCGCGAAGCCCAACAAGTTCCCGTTCAACGCATGGGGAGTACCGCAACCCCTATGCAAATCGCAAACCAACCCATCCTATGAAAAACCTTTTGACAGAGGGTTTTTCATTGTTTTGCAAAAATGCTCACATTGGCACTCTAACGTTGCATGCATCTCATGCAGACTCAACACAAAGTTATTGTAAGATCGCATTTGGACGCAAACTAGGGGCGCGAATTTTTCATCCACTAGGGGCACAATTGTCTTGCGATAAAGAAATGACCAAAAAGAGGGGTAGATGACATTTTTTTAGCCTGAAATTAGTCGTTTGGTCATCTTTAAGGACGACGTGACGAGATCTACCCGTGAAGAACATTGCAAAGAGGCGGATACAAACGAGAGTGGACTAAAAAATGAAAACATGTGTACCCAATGATACAACAGTCAAAACTTCACCGAAGAGAAAGACCAAAGATGGTAATCTAGTCATCGAAGAGTTAAATGTTAGTACAACATGAAGCTTTGGTCGAATTCCTTGAAATGGTTTAAAAATGCAACGATACTCTCAATATGAGAGTGATGAACACTAACCAGGGTCAGACCACATAATATACTTTAGGAAACTTCGACCTCGGAGCCCTGGTTGGTTGCGTTGTTAGTTACAAGGGCCCGTTCGAACATCTGACCAACCCTTCGGCCTTGCCGGCTAATCTCGTCACTCGGAGGGCCTCTTCGACCAACTTTGACAACCATCTGGCCCGTCTGCAACATTGACAGCGAGCGTTCACCCATGACAGTCGGTAAGCAGCAAACAATTTGACGAACCGAATTGGACTTGTTTACTAAGCCGCATAATCAGAAAAGAAAAACATGTTAACGGTTTAGACTTTCACGAGTTTTTCGAAATCGTTTCCTAGAGCATTGTACTGGCAAGTAGTCACTTGAGATGGCCAGCCTGGCAGCAGGCCGGCTATCTCGCATTGCGCCGGCAACATGAGGGCCTTTTCATTGACCGCCGCCCGATTCACACTCTCCGGCGCTGATGGACCCGGCAATGCAAGTCCTCACATTGGGAATACCTAAGAACCCGGGCCCCAAGGTAAGTTTATCTTTTACTTTACTGTGGGCGAGGTTTACACTTTTATGGTCATGTGGTATCGTGTCATCAAGTTTTCAAACTGGAGGCATAGTTTATTTCAAATACAAAATTGTCGGATTCCTCTTTCATTGCTTACTAAGTGGGCGCCTCAAACCATTCCTTACATAAAACTTAGATGATTTTTTGTATGTTTCTGAACATACATTCAATGATAAGTGTGTAGAAAGCATTCATTCCGTTGTGACAACAACAATGCATTGAACATAGCTTCAAAAATTTCCTCTCATTGAATTGCAAAGTGGAATAATTTAATGGATTTCCCACTAGGAGATGATATGACAAAAGGAACTCAAAATGAAGCACGTGTTAAGGAGTGGTTCTAGTTTTCAAAGATGTACATTCATTTGTCTTCTTCCCTCCTTGACGAGGTAGAGGTCAATCCATTGGAAAATTGTTCTGCAGTCGTGTTCACCCATCTCGGAAAAATGTTCGTACTCTTTCGTCTATGCGCACGTGGCACAGTAAGCCGGACGGTCGCGCGTACCACCTAACGAGGCTGACGCAGCAGCAGGAGCGGGAGCAGCAGCGGTGGCGGCATTGGCAGCAGCGTTGGTATCAGTGGCAGCAGCGGTAGCAGTTCTGGCAACAACGCCGCACCCCCTCCCTCACCCCCTCCCTCCCTCCCTCCCTCCCTCCCTCCCTCCCTCCCTCCTTCCCTC
>SZWC01006840.1:119169-129980 GCA_023375785.1 Penium margaritaceum | reverse complement strand
CCCCCCCCCGTTTCTCCCTTTTGGGGTTTTACGTTTACGAAGGGACCTATCATGGCTCATGGCCCGGCAAATTTCCTTCTCGCGAATGGAGTTTCAAAACCCTCCTCTAGGAGTTTCATTCATGTTGTGGAGGGTGAAACATGGTTCATGGTTGATGGTGTTGTAAAAGGATCATGCCAGTAGTCGTCGCTCTTGAATAACTTGCATGCACTAGCATCATCAAACCATAGCCAAACAAAAGCAATTGTTTCAACTCCATGGTAGGGTACAAAGCCAAACTGAGTACGGAACATGCAAGTAAAGAACTGGGGAGAAAAAGAGTAAAAACCAAGCTACACCGAGAAGTCATGGGGTTCTCAAAGCATCGACATGTGTTTTATAAAGGTGTAGCGTCGTCCAGATTTTGATTGAACCTGTAGCCAGAAGGCCGGTTCGGCACTCCCTCCTCGTTGAAGCGAGGGGTGGTTGCGCACCACTCCTCGCGTCAGCGAGGGCTGGACGACGGCCAGCAGTTCGCTAGCCGCCGGCCGACTGGACAGCCGACGGCCGGCCAAATGGCCAGCCGGCCATCAGCGAGCCAGCCGCCAGCTGCTGATTGCAGCCTTAGCCCGATGGGCGGCTGAGGGGCCACGAGGGCCTCGAGGGCGAGGCCTCGTGGCCTCGTGCCCTCTTCCCCTCACCCTCCTTGCAAGCGAGCAAGTGAGGACGAGGGATAGGGTGAGCGAGGGTGAGAGCGAGGGTGAGAGCGAGGAGTGAGGGTAGCGCACGAGAAAAGTCGGCGCAAAAACGTCGATCGTGCCTCGCACGCAACAATTTCGCACGGACGCATGAAAAATGAAACTAGAGTTTGTTTAGGACGAACTACGAATTTCAATACTGGAGAACTTGTGCAAAATCACTGTTGGAAAGTAATTAGGGCATGCGGGCCCATGCAAACACGCACATGAGGTCTCTGTGTGAGTGCAATGCAAAGCAGTGAGAATTTGTCTAAGTCTCGAACGCATGATATGAAAGAACAAGGAGGGAATACAAATGAGCCCTTAGCAGGCTTATGTAGGCGCGTCAGCAACTAGCTGTACCGGGCCCTGTCACCCCCGCTGAACCCAAACGAGTCAGCGGGGAGAACACACCGCATTCACCACGAGAACAACAATGGTGGTCTCCTCGAGGCACCGGAACAGCTCTCCGAGTGCCCGGGTCTCGACCACTAAGATAACACGAGCAATTCTATAATCACTCGAAATCAGCGTCTAGACATCACAAACGGCTTTTCGAACATTGAAAGCCCTATTACAACCATTGGCTCTCCTTGTCGCATCAGTACAATCCACCGGGTGCGCGGGTCTTAACCCACCGAGAAAACTCTAATAGCTCCGGACAAGCTCACAAGTTGAAACGCATCGACCGCGTCTGCGGGCGCTGTCGTAGGTGCTGGAGAAGTCTCACTACACTCCGGAGGCTCGTCGTGTGGTCACGCTCTCCTCCACCCTATACCACCAACGTGGGGAATTGGAAATGTATTAGGGCATGTAGGCCCATGCAAAAACGAGCATGAGCTCTGTGTGTAAGTGCGATGCAAGACGGCAATAATTTGGCGAAGTCTAGAACGCTTGATATAAAAGAACAAGGAGGGTTTACAAATGAGCCCCTAGCCGGCTTATAGAGGGGCGCCGGAAGCTAGCCGCATCGGGCCCCGTCACCCCTGTTGAACCCAAATGAGTCAACAGGGAGAACACACTGCATACACCATGAAAGCAACAAAGGTGGTCTCCTCAAGGCACCGGAACAGCTCTCCGAGTGCCAGGGTCTCGACCACCGAGAAAATATGAGCAATGCCAAAAAATCTCGGAATCAACGTCTAGACATCACAGACGGCTTTTCGAACATCGGCAGCCCCACAACAACCATCGGGTTCCTCATCGCACCAATACAGTCCACCGGGTGCGCGGGTCTCAACCCATCGAGAAAACTCTCCTACCTCCTGACAAGCCCACATGGTTGCCGTAACGCATTGACCGCGTCTCGCCGGCGTTGTCGTAGGTGTTGGAGAAGTCTCGATACAGCCCGGAGGCCCTTCGTGTTGTCACGCCCTCCTCTACCATATACCTCGAATGTGGGTATATCGGTAAACCAACGGTGTCGGTCGTGACGGGTGGAAGCCACACAAACCAACACTCCCCCTGGCTCACATAGGCATCCACGCCAGAACGAATGAACAAAGGCATGGAACAAAAACGTATGCAAAACCACAATATGCACCAGGGAACCACACACACACACACCTCTCCTACCCACCTAAGGTCTCCCTAGACACTGGCACATGCTACGAAGTGTCTGGGTCTCGACCATGAGAGAAGTAATGCACACGTGCACAAACCAGTGTAATGCACATCACACACATGTGACGCGACAAGCGGGTATCCTCGTGACACTGGCGGTACCAGTGCCCGGGTCTAGACCGCTATGAGCAATCCAACACAACAACATCATCAGCTAAGCACTGGATCATGGGAGGATCTCCTCGTAACACGAGTGGAACTCACCACGTGGCCGGGTCTTGACCGCTAAGAGCGACCCAACTCGCATACACATACCATACGCAGTATGGACACACACCAAGACACACGATCACATGGTCTCCTCGTGACACTGGTACAACCCACCAAATGTCCCGATCTTGACCAACAGTGTGCTATCGTCCACATGCAGCTATGCAGGCATGAAGCATGAGCCACATGCCGGATGTTGTAGATGCTCATAGCAGAGCATGGACCTCGCCATGCATCTCCCATGATGTCGCGTCAGGTCGAGGTCCACAGAATACTCCCCCTGGGCAGATGAACCTGGTAGCGATGTCCTCGATGGAGATGCTGATGTCGCACCTGAATAGATCCAGGGCGGTGAGTCATGTGGTGTATCCATCATACAAAGATAGCTCCCCCTATCACGTGCGAGTCGGCTCCCTTCCTCAAAGACGAAGTGGTGTCTCCGGCTACGAATCCTCATTTCGAAGCTGCATCACCTCGGGTGTACCAGTCCTCGCATGACTGCCAAGGGTCCGAACTCACAGTCTCTCCTGTCTCCGCTCTACCACGATGCATCTGTGTACGCCGGAGGAAAGGGAATGGACGAGNCAGTGATGCTCCCCTCCTCTGAGAATCGCTAACGCGCTGCCATCATCTCCCACTGTAGCATGACTACATGCTCCTACAGATGAGCATAATCAGCCTCAGACATGTCGAGGTGGCCCATGTCGACCTGGTGCAGGATAAACTCTGCCTCACTGGATCCCGCACATGTATACTACACAACTCGTGAGTACAGCACCATCTGCATCTCTGCTACTGAAGACGATGGAACTGGTGCTACTACATCCTGCTGGGGGTCAATCCAGCTCACAATGTGCTGAGACGCTGGAACATCGGATATAGCTACAGATGTCGCATCCACATCAATGCTTGTGTCTGTCATGCGAGGAGTGAGCGGTCGCATGCGGAGAGAGAAGGAGGAGGATTTGTCAGAGTCCGTGGAGCATGTGGAAATGTCGTCCGTGCAGGTACTGCCACTCTCAGCATCGATGTGATCAGCAGGGTCACCAACAAGTGAAAATGAGGGGGCAGAACTCAGCTCCTGCTGGTGAGGTGACTCCATTCGCGTGTACGGATCTGCTCCAGTATTCTCAACTGCCGCCGTAGTGGACACTGGTGTGCAGGACTCCGGCTCGANTGTCTCGCCGAGAAGGCTGGTTGCTACCACCTGTTCCATCATGGAGTGAAGACCACCATCTGACTCCGTCATATGCGTCGCTGCTCCGTCCTGTGCACGGGACGTAGACTCTGGGAACATAGGTCACTCCTCACGCTGAAGCTGGTCCTCAGGTAGCGTGGATGACACGGTGAAGCCTGCTGAGTCTGCTCCAACACAAGTCCCTGTGACATCTCTCAGAACTGCTGCTCTCAAGAATGCCTCAACCTCTAAAAGACCGGCCTGCCGACTCTACTCATGCACTATGACCGCTGTTGGGCTGGAGTAAGTCGTATGCGCCAATGCCCTAAAAAATTCGTGTGGGGCATCCTGATCCGCATGGGACTCTTGTGCCACCGCCAGGCCTCTACCGGTCGGAGTCGTGAGTGGCACCGCCAAGGCACGCAGGACCTGCACTCCTCCTGATGCAACCTGCTGCTCCAGAATGTCCGAATGCTGTCCCAGCATAAATGTCAACCTCATCGACGTCCACGTCCCAAGTACTCCAACACCCGCCGGACTGGTGTGAGTCGTCTGCACATTCTCCCCAAAAAGTCCGATAGCTGCATCTCGATTCGTACGGGACTCCTATGCTACCCTTAGGCCTCCACTAGACAAAGTCGCGAGTGGCACCATCCAGGGACGCCGTGCCTGCGCTCCTCCTAATGTCACCTGCTGTTGTGGAAGGTCTGGATCCAGCCCGGACGATGACAGGCAAGTCTCCACCATGAACGCCATGTCGGGATCAGACTCCATGCCATGTGTTGTGACCGTATCATCTGAGTCTGCCTGAGCGGACGCTGGGGCACCATAGCCTGGCGTGAATACGGATCCTATCGCCACGGTCACAATAGGCACTGCGCGATGACCACACTTCCCCTCGACATGTACAGCAACAAAAACCGAGGAGGTGGAGGATGTATCGAAACCAGCACGAGTACGGCGTGCGGAGCGCTGACGCTGACGCTGGGGGGACACACGACTGGNACAAGATCCTCTCCGAGTATAGGTGTGCCAGATGGTGCAGGCGGAAAGCTCCTACCGATAACAGTGATGCTCCCCTCCTCTGAGAATCGCTAACGCGCTGCCATCATCTCCCACTGTAGCATGACTACATGCTCCTACAGATGAGCATAATCAGCCTCAGACATGTCGAGGTGGCCCATGTCGACCTGGTGCAGGATAAACTCTGCCTCACTGGATCCCGTACATGTATACTACACAACTCGTGAGTACAGCACCATCTGCATCTCTGCTACTGAAGACTATGGAACTGGTGCTACTACATCCTGCTGGGGGTCAATCAAGCTCACAATGTGCTGAGACGCTGGAACATCGGATGTAGCTACAGATGTCGCATCCACATCAATGCTTGTGTCTGTCATGCGAGGAGTGAGCGGTCGCATGCGGAGAGAGAAGGAGGAGGATTTGTCAGAGTCCGTGGAGCATGTGGAAATGTCGTCCGTGCAGGTACTGCCACTCTCAGCATCGATGTGATCAGCAGGGTCACCAACAGGTGAAAATGAGGGGGCAGAACTCACCTCCTGCTGGTGAGGTGACTCCATTCGCGTGTACGGATCTGCTCCAGTATTCTCAACTGCCGCCGTAGTGGACACTGGTGTGCAGGACTCCGGCTCGACAATGCCCGTCAAGGCGACCAACAACCGCAGCTGGCGCTCACGCATTGTCTCGCCGAGAAGGCTGGTTGCTACCACCTGTTCCATCATGGAGTGAAGACCACCATCTGACTCCGTCATATGCGTCGCTGCTCCGTCCTGTGCACGGGACGTAGACTCTGGGAACATAGGTCACTCCTCACGCTGAAGTTGGTCCTCAGGTAGTGTGGATGACACGGTGAAGCCTGCTGAGTCTGCTCCAACACAAGTCCCTATGACATCTCTCAGAACTGCTGCTCTGAAGAATGCCTCAACCTCTAAAAGACCGGCCTGCCCACTCTACTCATGCACTATGACCGCTGTTGGGCTGGAGTAAGTCGTATGCGCCAATGCCCTAAAAAATTCGTGTGGGGCATCCTGATCCGCATGGGAATCTTGTGCCACCGCCAGGCCTCTACCGGTCGGAGTCGTGAGTGGCACCGCCAAGGCACGCAGGACCTGCACTCCTCCTGATGCAACCTGCTGCTCCAGAATGTCCGAATGCTGCCCCAGCATAAATGTCAACCTCATCGACGTCCACGTCCCAAGTACTCCAACACCCGCCGGACTGGTGTGAGTCGTCTGCACATTCTCCCCAAAAAGTCCGATAGCTGCATCTCGATTCGTACGGGACTCCTATGCTACCCTTAGGCCTCCACTAGACAAAGTCGCGAGTGGCACCATCCAGGGACGTCGTGCCTGCGCTCCTCCTAATGTCACCTGCTGTTGTGGAAGGTCTGGATCCAGCCCGGACGATGACAGGAAAGTCTCCACCATGAACGCCATGTCGGGATCAGACTCCATGCCATGTGTTGTGACCGTATCATCTGAGTCTGCCTGAGCGGACGCTGGGGCACCACAGCCTGGCGTGAATACAGATCCTATCGCCACGGTCACAATAGGCACTGCGCGATGACCACACTTCCCCTCGACATGTACAGCAACAAAAACCGAGGAGGTGGAGGATGTATCGAAACCAGCACGAGTACGGCGTGCGGAGCGCTGACGCTGACGCTGGGGGGACACACGACTGGAACGAGTGCATGAAGACATGTCATCGCAAGGTGGCTTCGTGGTCGTAGGAGAATGGAGGATCAAAAGGATGGTGGCAGCCTGAGACTCGCTGGCAGGTGGAGCTGAAAGTACACCATCGGATGAGGAAGGAGGAGAGGATGGAGGAGATGTGATCAAAGAAGTCGTCGACAAACAAGTAGCAGAAGCACGCTCAGTGACGACGAGGTCAAAAAGCTGCTGCACCGTCTGTCGCAGGCCATGGATCTCGGCAAATATACTCGCCAGAGGTCCAGCTAGGGGATCTACCAACGCCAGCCGATCCGTATGCTGTGGAGGACGCATGCTCAGACGAGGCTGAAGCCAAGGTGGATGCCAACCGGGAGGGCGCATCCAACAATGACGCCAACCATGACATCCATCACCATAGTAGTAACAGGAAAACGTGCAGGGCGCCTACTCAGATGTGCGCGCACTCATCTCGTGCGCTGGACAATTGATAGGTACTGAGGGCACCTCCTCCCGGTGGTAAACACCAAGCCACGGGAGAGAATGAGGCCAGTAGGTACTGTCACTCGTGGAGGTCACAACGTCCGGGTCAGCAAACGTAACCAGACAGGACGGGCTGCACTACCACAGGAAGCCTGGAGACTAGAGTCTGACTAAGTGCAGGTACTAATGCTGCTGCCACTAGTAGAGCGGAGACTGCTTCAAGACGAGAAGGGGTGGCGACAGCACGTGTGGTTGCGGCTCCAAGCGGTAGACGACCCAGCCCTCGGAGATGGAAAGACTCCAATGTGCCATCGATCCTGCGGAGTGAAATGCATGCACCAATCCCGGGCCCCAGGGAGACGTCGGTCCAGGACACGTCTCAAAGCGGAGATCGCCGCCTACACACAATCCGCTGTCGGTTGAGAAGGCAAAACGGGAAGCGCTGGTGCAGCCACCGCACTATGTAGTCGTTGCAATTCCGCCCAATACTACTGTTGTTGCGATGAAAGCTGCTAATGGTGCGGCGGTAGTAGTTGGACAATTCCCCCCTTTTCTTTTTTTTTTCTCGTGTCCTCAATCCCCCCCTTTTTTTTCTTCTTTTGCTCTCACCCTCCACTATCCCCCCCTTTTTTCCCTTTCCCCTCTTCTCGTTTTCAGCCCTCGCTCCTTTTTTTCCCTTTTCCACTCGCCTCCAAGTGTACCCCTTGTTGTATTTCTGTTACTCCCCCCCCCTTTTTCTCGATTGCCCCTAAGGTGGGCGAACGGAGAAAATAAGGTAGGAGGGGGGGTGTCCGGCTTGTCCGTCCCTCCCTCCAGCGCATGCTCGCTTGCTCGCTCACTGAGCGAGCGAGCGAGAGAGTGAGCGAGTGTGGGGGGGGGAGTAGGGAGCGAGGAGGGAATGGGGGGGGGGTCCGCCCCTCTCCATCGTCGGTCCCTCTGTCGGTCGGCCGACGGAGCCGACGGGGCCAACGGGCCCCTCCGAGGGGCCCCTCGGAGGGGCTCGACGGAGCCCTCCGAGGGTCCCCTCGAGACGAGGGGAGGGGGGCGACCGGGGCCGACAGGCCCCCTCACAGGACCCCCCCTTAGAGGAGGGCTGCGAGGCCCTCCTCGTAGCGGCAACAGCAGCTGCAGCGGCAGGTGCAGCTGTTGCGGTTGCTCCTGCTACTACTTTTGTTCTTGCTCCTGCTTCTGTTCCTACTGCTGCTTCTGCTACTGCTTCTGCTACTACTCTGTGCAGCAGCTGCTGTTGTTGTGTGCTACTACTGCCGTTGCTATTGTTGCTGCTTGCTGCTGCCGCCGCTGCTGCTTTCTGTTGTCATCGCTGCTGCTGCTGCTACACACTGCTGTTGCTGCCGTCGCTACTCCACGCTGCTGCTGCTGCCGCCGTTGCTGTAGTGGCTGCTATATGCTGCTGCTGTTGACGCCGCTGCTACAACGGCTAATGCGCTGCTACATGTGCTATTGCTTTGAGCAGCTATGCAACTGCTAGTGCTTCTGCTGCGTTGCACCGCAGCTGTAGCGGATGCTTCGCCTGTTGCTACTATTACTGTTGCCGCCGCAGTTGCTAGTGCTACTATTTGTAGCTCACCGCCCCTCTGGAATTCATGTGCAGTCGTTTCGCGCTTCCTCACGCTGCTGCCGGTGTGGCGCCATGTGGCGCGTTCTCTTTGCGTTCTGATCACTTCTACTGCCTCTACTTCTCACACGCCCCCCTTTCCTCTGATACCCAATTGGAAATATTTTAGGGCATGCAGGCCCATGCAAAAACGAACATAAGCTCTGTGTGTGAGTGCAATGCAAGACGACAAGAACTTGGCTAAGTCTGGAACGCTGAATATAAAAGAACAAGGAGGGTTTAAAAATGAGCCCCTAGCCGGCTTATAAAGGGGCGCCGGCAGCTAGCCGCACCGGGCACCGTCACCCCTGCTGAACCCAAATGAGTCAACAGGGACAACACACTGCATACACCATGATATCAACAAAGGTGGTCTCCTCGAGGCACCGGAACCGCTTTCCGAGTGCCTCTGTCTCGACCACCGAGAAAACATGAGCAATGCCAAAAAATCTCAGAATCAACGTCTAGACATCACAGACGGCTTTCCAAACATCGGAAGCCCCACAACAGTTATCAGGTCTCCTCGCTGCACCAGTACATGCCACCGGGTGCGCGGGTGTCAACCCACCGAGAAAACTCGCCTACCTCCTGACAAGCCCACATGGTTGCCGGAACGCATCGACCGCATCTCTCCGGCATTGTCGTAGGTGTTGGAGAAGTCTCGGTGCAGTCCGGCGGCCCGTCATGTCGTTACGCCCTCCTCTACCATATACCCCGAATGTGGGTACATCGGTAAAGGAGCGGTGTCGGCCGTGATGGGTGCAAGCCACACAAACCAACATGGGGTATATCGGTAATCAATCGGCGTCGGTCGTGGCGGGTGGAAGCCACACAAGCCAACACTCCCCTTGGCTGACATTGTTGTCAATGCCAGAAAAAGTTAGCCGAGGCACGGAACAACAACGTATTCAAAGCCACCATATGCACGAGTGAACTCACGTACATACACATCTACTACTCATCTAAGGTCTCCGTAGAAAATGGCACATCCTACCAAGTCCCAAGGTCTGGACCATGAGAGGAGTGATGCACACACGCACAAACTAGTGGAATGCACATCGTACACATGTCTGACAACAAGAGGGTCTCCTCGTGACACTAGTGGAACNACGTCTGCACTCGCGCCGTGCTGTCACCGTATCATCTGAATGTGCTTGAGCTGACGCTTGGGCACTACAGCGCGGCGCGAGTGCAGATCCTGTCGGTACGGTTAGATTAGACAATGTCCGATGACTACACTCCCCCTTGATAGGTATAGCAACAAAAGTGGAGGAGGTGGAGGATGTATCAAAACCGGCGCGAGTACAATGTGCGGACTCTGACGCTGACGCCGCATGCACACACGAATGGTATGATTGCATGAGGACATGCCATCTCGAGGTGGTGTCGTGGTAGCAGGAGAGTAGGATCGACAAGATGGTGGCAGCCTGGGACTGGCCGGTAGGTGGAGCAGAAGGGACATCATCGGATGAGAAAGGAGGAGAGGATGAAGGAGATGTGATCAAGGAGGCCGTCGACAAACTAGTAGCAAAAGCACGCTTGGTGAAGACGAGGTCACAAAGCCGCTTCACCATNATGATTGGATGAAATGGCGGAGCTGGCCTCCGAGGCGGTATAGAGCACCCTGAAGCACAAGGGTGCATCCCCACAAAAGAAGGAGGGCTGGAACGATGAACCAGACCACCACTCATGGACGAAGGTGATGATGGAGCAGCTGAGTTGGGTGGATGAAGGTGCGTGAGGGCAGCAGCAGAAGGGGGAGCGATGATGGAGTCGACAAGAACGAGAATGGAAACAAATGAAGGTATGCTTACCTCTCCTGTGGCAGTGTCTCCACCGGATGTCATACTCAGAGTAGGCACATGATCCTCCCTCAGCATGGGTGTGCGAGATCTTGGCAGTGGAAAGCTTGTGCAGATAGTGCTAGTTCTCCCTTGCTGTGACAATCGCTCACGCACTACCATCATCTCCCGCTGTAGCATTATTACACGCTCCTACAGGTCAGCGAAATCAACCTCGGACATGTGGAGGTGGCTTATGTCTGCCTCGAGCAGGATTAACTCTATCTCACTGTCAGATTATAGAACTCGCAAGTGCATCTCCATCTGCATCTCTGCTACTGAAGATGATGCAGTCACTGCTATTGCATCGTCTTGGGGGTCAGCCAAACTCGCAATGTGCTCAAATGCTAGAACATCGGATGCAGCTACAGGTGTTGCATCCACACCATAGCTCGTGTCTGTCATACGAGGAGGAATGAGCAGTCGGGTGCTGAGAGACAAGGAGAAGGAGGA
>SZWC01006840.1:107691-109203 GCA_023375785.1 Penium margaritaceum | reverse complement strand
TCGCACCAGTTGCTTGACGGGTTTCGTCAGCAGTTGTTGGTGGTAGGTAGTTGAAGATTTGTTTTCTTCTTGTCCTCACAACAGTATTTTTTGCTCTTCTATCACCAAAATGGCTGGTGATTTGTCAAACGGTCCCTTGTCCGCGAGTTTCTCAACTGCCTCCTATTGTCGGGTGTGTTGGTCCCTCATTTTTTTCTTCGTTTCTTTTTTCCATCCTTTATTTTTTCACAACCCAAGTCACCACTCGCTCTCGGATGCACCCCGTCCCATTTGCTGAAATGCCACTGAAGAAAAGGGATAGGAGGCAAAGGAAAGAAAAGGCAAAGGGCGAGGGGTCAGGTCGCCCCTCGCTTCGGAAAAAAAAACGAGGGGCGTGGGTCACTCGCTCGCTCGCTTGCAAGCCAACGAGCGAGCAAGGAGAGACAAGGGGGGAGAGGGGGGTATTTCCACCCCTCTGAGCCCGGCCCTCCGTCGGTTGGCTGACGGGGCCGATGGGGCTGAGAGGTCTCACGGGGCCGACGGGTCCCCTCCAAGGGGGCCCCCCTGAGGGGGCTTGAGGGGTCCCCTTCGGAGGGGGGGGAGCTAAGAGGAGGACTGCGAGGTCCTCCTCGCTTTGGCAGCAGCAACTTTAGCGACAGGTGCAGCTATTGTGGCTGCTGCTGCTATTGCTTCCGCTACTGCTGCTTGCTACTACTGCTTGCTGCTGCCGGCGCTGGTACTGCTGTTGTGCGCCACCACTGCTACTACTACTTGCTGCCATGCCCCACTGCTTTTTCTGGTGCTTGCTACTATCACTACTACTGCTTGCTACTACTGCTTGCTGCTGCCGGCGCTGGTACTGCTGTTGTGCGCCACCACTGCTACTACTACTTGCTGCCATGCCCCACTGCTTTTTCTGGTGCTTGCTACTATCACTACTACTGCTTGCTACTGCCTTCGCTGCTACTGCTGTTATGCGCAACCGCTGCTACCACCATCACTACTGCTACTGCTGCACGGCACATCAAATGTCGTTGTTGCTGCTGCTTGCCCCTATCGTCACTCCTGTTGCTGTAGTGCGCTGTCGCTGCTGCCACCGCTACTGCTGTTGCTGCTTCACGGTACAACAGCTACTACCGCTGCTCCTACAGCTGCAGGCGTAGCTGCTACGAATGCTACCGCACGCTGCTGCCATTGCTGCTACTATCGCGACTACCGTTGCTATGAGCGGCTACTCTGCCGCCACTTCTACGTGGCACAGCAGCTGCTGCCATTGCTGCTGTTACGTCTGTTGCTGCTACTTCTGCTGCCTGCTGCAACCGCAACCGTTGCTGTTGCTGTGCGCTGCTCACCAACCCTGTGACGATCACGTGGATTCATATCGCGCTCCCTCACGCTACTGTAGGCGTGGTACCATGTGGCGCGTTCTCTCTGCGTTCCGTCCACTGTTGTTGCTTCTACTACGTCTGCTTCTCACACGTCCCCTTATGCTATGATACCAAGTTGGAAGTTCATTAGGGTATGCAGGCCCAT
>SZWC01006840.1:95191-100191 GCA_023375785.1 Penium margaritaceum | reverse complement strand
AACAGAATGACATTGTCATGTCATTCCTAAGGAATGCGATTGCTAAGAAGTATGTTCTCATCATTGCTAGGTACACGCTGGCTTCCAAAGCTTACGACAAGCTCAAGCACGTGCACCAATCCACCTCCCTTGCGAACAGATTATTCATCCTACAACGGCTGATCAGCATGCGGGTGAATGAGGGAGAATCAATCCCCGAATTCCTACAGGAGTTTAAAGGACTCCTTGGCGAGGCTTGCCAGATGAA
The DNA here is from genome assembly GCA_023375785.1 of Penium margaritaceum. Taxonomy (NCBI): domain Eukaryota; kingdom Viridiplantae; phylum Streptophyta; class Zygnematophyceae; order Desmidiales; family Peniaceae; genus Penium; species Penium margaritaceum. Next base: position 99,944 of record SZWC01006840.1, on the reverse strand, counting down.
CTGGGACCTTGACGAAAACATGCAAGCCATGATCCTCCTCATGGCGCTTCGGAGAGCTAGAGCCCAATGATCACCGTCATGGACGGCTGGAAGGAGGATGACCTGACGTACACGGCAGTGTCCGAATACGTGTGAAACGAGGCCATGCGCCGTAGTGGAAGTGAGGATAACTTCTCAGCCTATGCCTCACGCTACGGTGGCCGCGGGAGCAAAGGGTCAGCCTCTGGTCAGATTGGTGGCAGCGGAAGCGGTGGTGGCGGAGGCAACAATGGCAGCAAGGCTCCCAAGCAACAGGGCAACTGCCACAACTGCGGCAAACCTGGGCACTGGGCAAGAGAGTGCAGGTCGCCAAAGAAGGAGGACGGTGGAAGCGGTGGGAAAAAATACAGTAAAAAGGTTGGCAAAGAAGCCACCAACATGATGGCACAGAGCACGCCTCCGGCGAAAGGAGCGGCGCTACTCAGGCCAGGAGCTTTCGGGCTCGACTCCGGCACCAATCATCAGTCCAGCAACGACAAGGCTGGATTTTTCTCCATTGGCCCCACCAAGCGACGGTTCAGATGCGCAAACGGTAGCGTTGTGAACGCAAAGGGCGTGGGAGACAAGCTGGTGAGCATCAGCCTCAATGGTGCGGAGAAGGATCTACGGCTACATGACGTGGTCTACATGCCCTCCTTTGCTGCAAACCCCTTGTTCGTGAAAAAAGTAACAGACAACAACATGACGGTGGTGTTCACGCAGAAGAAGGCGGCCATCGCCAGGAACGAGGACATCAAGGTCCTCTACGCCAACAAAGATCTCGTGGCACATGTCCCACGGGTTGACGGGCTCTACGTATTGCAAACAACGGCAACAATGAGCTCAGACGACGAGGGTCATGCAGGTGCAGCGGAGGCATTGGTCTCGGCACCAATGTAGGAGAGCACACCAACAGAAACTGAAAAGTATCCTCTGTCGTGAAGGATGAAGACACTGATCTGTGGCATAGACGCTTTGGGCACGTTGCAAACAACACGTTCCAAGTCATCCAACAACAACAGCTGGTCCACGGCATAGATGGTTGCAAGAAGGATGCGGTTGGGTGTGGAAGCCCGTGTGAACCTTGCCTCCAAGGCAAGACCAAGCAAACACGCTTTGAGCGCAACGGTCGCCGCGCAGAATCAGCCCTTGACCTGATTCACACCGACGTGTGCGGACCCTTTCGCACGGCGTCAAACGGTGGTAGCAAGTCTTTTCTGACCTTCATCAATGACCACAGCCACAAGGTGTGGATCTTCTTCCTCAAAACAAAGGGAGAGGTCAGAGAAAATTTGCAGGAGTTTGTCGCCATGGTGGAGCAGTAGACTAGAAAGAAAGTCAAAGTCATACGGAGCGACAACGGCGGAGAGTATGAAGCATGCAAGGGCTGGTTGCGGCAACATGGGATCAACCACCAGCCCACAACGCCTTACACGCTGCAGAGCAATGGCGTTGCCGAACGGATGAATCAGACCATCCTCGGCATGGTGCGTAGCATGCTCCTTGATGCGAAGCTTCCACTGCGGTTCTGGGTGGAAGCGGCAAGAACGGCATGCTATCTCGTCAACCTTACTCCTGTGGCTGCTCTGGGCAGGCGCAGAAAGAAAAAGGGGAAGGAACAGATGACGCCACAAGAAGTTTGGTCAGGGAAGAAGCCGGACGCATCACACCTGAAAGTGTTCAGCTGCACCGCATGGGCAAAGGTCCAGGCGGGTGAGGGTGCCGGCAAGCTGGATGCAAGAGGGCGAAAGTGCGTTATGGTTGGCTATGAGACGGCCCACAAGACATACCGCTTGTGGGACATGGCAGGAAGAAGGCTCATCACCAGCTGGGACGTAACCTTTGACGAAAGGAAGCCAGGCAAGGAAGAGATGCTTGATCCCACGCAAGCTCCAAAACAGGGAGAGTGATTGGTGCTGCTGGAGTCAGGAGATCAAGCTCCCGGAAACTGGCAAGTGATGCCATTGCGGCAGGCCATGAAGAACAGTGGTGTCGTAGGGAGAGCGGCTGCGCAGGCTGACGCAGCGACGAGCTCCGACACAAAGTCGGAGACGTCCGAGGCCTTTGAAACCAGCTCCGAGGCCAGTGGCTCTTCCAAAGAAGAAAACTTAACTTCAGGGCAGCCAGCAGCANGGCTATGAGACGGCCCACAAGACATACCGCTTGTAGGACATGGCAGGAAGAAGGCTCATCACCAGCTGGGACGTAACCTTTGACGAAAGGAAGCCAGGCAAGGAAGAGATGCTTGATCCCACGCAAGCTCCAAAACAGGGAGAGTGATTGGTGCTGCTGGAGTCAGGAGATCAAGCTCCCGGAAACTGGCAAGTGATGCCATTGCGGTAGGCCGTGAAGAACAGTGGTGTCGTAGGGAGAGCGGCTGTGCAGGCTGACGCAGCGACGAGCTCCGACACAAAGTCGGAGACGTCCGAGGCCTTTGAAACCAGCTCCGAGGCCAGTGGCTCTTCAAAAGAAGAAAACTTAACTTCAGGGCAGCCAGCAGCACAGGAGCAACATCATTGCAAAGATCCACTAGCAATGCAACGTCGCAGCACAAGAGAAAGAAAGCAAACTCCGACGTACGACGGTGACACCAAAAGCTGGACTGGACTGAGCTGGTCCTGTTTGGCTCAGGGAGAGCCGCTCACTGTGGCTGAGGCGCTGGATGCGGCTGAGTGGAAGGAGGCTGTGGACATCCAGCTTGGGTCCATCAAAGAAAATGGCACATGGGTGCTGGTGGACAGACCCGCTAACGCTCACGTGGTGGGCTCAAAGTGGGTGCTCAGGTTGAAGCGGAAGCAAGACGATAGCATCGACAAGTACAAGACAAGGGTTGTGGCAAAAGGATTCTCACAGTGTGCAGGGTCTGAGTACGATGAGACCTTTGCACCGGTCTTCACATTTGCCTCCATCAGGTCCCTGCTTGCCGTCGCTGCCGCCAAAGACCTTGAGATCCACCAGATGGATATGAAGACAGCTTTCCTTTATGGGAAGCTCGACAAGGAGGTGCTAATGGAGGTACCGGAAGGTGTCAAAGCACCCAAGGGTAAGGTGTGCAAGCTGGTGAAGGCGTTGTACGGGCTGAAACAGGCCCCACGGATCTGGTACAAGGAGATGGACAGCTTCATGGCTGAGATATCCTTTGCACATTGTAAGAATGACCCCAGTGTCTACGTGCAGGAGGACAAACGTGGCTTGCTCCTCGTGGCATTGTACGTGGGCGATCTTATCATGTGTTCATCCTCGCGGGAGGCCCTTACGGACCTCAAGATAAATCTTGCCAGCATTTTCAACATTAAGGACATGGAAGCTCTTGAGTACTACCTCGGGATTGCTGTTCACCGCAACTGCAAAGCACGCACCATCGAGCTCAACCAGACCAAGCACATCATGGACGTCTTGAAGTGCTACAACATGGAGGACTATAAACCCGTGAGCACCCCCATGCCCTCCGACTTCAAGCTCTCCTCCCTCATGTCACCAAGCAACGAGGCAGACCGGCGGAAGATGCAAAACATTCCGTACCAGTCTGCCATTGGGAGCCTCATGTATGCGATGGTGGTAACGGGACCTGACATTGCTTATGCAGTGGGCCGGGTGAGCAGGTTTGTGGCCAACCCTGGGCCAGAACATTGGCAAGCCGTGAAGAGAATGTTTCGCTGCCTCAAAAAGACTCGGCACGCGGGACTTCAGTTTGGAGGTCTCGAAGGATCAGCCTCGCTGCGACTGACATGCTACAGTGACGGGGACTGGGGAGGGTGGATTGACGACAGGAAGTCCACCTTGGGATTTTTTTGTCTTCTCAACGGTGGTGCAGTCTCGTGGACAAGTAGGAAGCAGGACTGCGTCTCACTTTCTACTGTTGAGGCGGAGTACATTGCACTCTCCGAAGTGTGCAAGGAAACACAGTGGCTTCGCAGTTTGCTTGATGAGATCAAGGCACCACAAGAGGAAGCAACGGTCATCCGCATCGACAACCAAAGTGCAATCGCTATGGCAGAGGATGACATGATCTCCCGACGTACAAAGGACATCGACATTTGGTACCACTACTCACATGACCTTGTCGCCAAGGGTGTTGTGGAAGTGGAGCACGTCGCAACCAAGAAAATGCTTGCGGACTTCTCGACAAAGCCTCTAGACAGCGACTTGCATGTTGCAAGTGCTTGAGGAGTCGGCATGGTGGATGCAATAGATGAGAACTAAAGACCAAGAAAGTTGACGTGCACAAACACAACCCAGAGCTACAGCTTCATGCGGGAAAAAACTACCACAGCAGGTGGCCTAAGGTGCAAGGGAGAGATTGTTGTTTTTTCTATGCCCTATGGCCACTGCTATGGCTTGACGGACAGGTTGGGCATGCACTGCTCCCTTGGAGTAAGTCCCCCAAACCTTGTTCGTGGTGCAAGTCCAAGCGAGACACCAGAAGTGTAGCGCAACGGATAACATGTTGGACTTAGGAACAAGAGATCCTGCGATCAAGCCTTGATGTGCGTAGGAAGGTTTTTGACCTTCCGGCACAGGGGAAGCTTCTTAGACATTTCTCCATGCATGAGGAGAGTGCGCCATTTGGCGGTCAGTGGATGCGCCAATTGGCGGAGTGGTGAGGTGGTCTGGAGTGACCACCCCAAAAATGCCACTACCCACACACATGAGAAGCCACACCTAGGACTATATGTACCAGGCTCATTCCTCATTCTAATTACACAATCTGGCCTTAGATGCTCCTCACAGAGTT
>SZWC01006840.1:842-13534 GCA_023375785.1 Penium margaritaceum | reverse complement strand
GAACAATAGGAGGAACAGAAGGAACAAGTCACCCTCATGGAAAAGCTTCTGGGAGCATGCAAAGACGCTGCTCAAAGTTTCATCGTGGACTGCAATTGCGTGGTCAACTCGTTTCAATGTGCGGTGAAATCTGTTTGACCACGATGTGTGGATGGTGAGTTACATTGTTGTAAAAAAAAAACCATTCCGGTGACTTGTAAACTTGAACTGACATACACAGTTAAATGTCATGCAGGTAAAGGAGGAGCAGCTGTCGTCGACATGGTCTCTTCAAACATAAGTCAGATGCCGGCAATGGGTGGTGTTTGTTTTACGTTTCTCCACTGATTTTTATGCTTTCTGACCCCTTTTTATGTGCAGGACTTCTGTGATGGAATGAAGAAACTGAAGGCAGAGTTGCTGTCCAAGGAAACATTTATCAACATCGGATTTTTGGGCACTCTCCGGCGGGAACGTGGAGATACTATAAGTAATGCACGTCATATTTGTGTTTGAAATGTTCTGTGTAGTTGGATTTTTTCCTGAAGATGTTGTGTGTGTGTGTGTGTGTGTGTGTGTGTGTGTGTGTGTGTGTGTGCAGTTGGGTATAAAAAAAAATAGTGAAGACCCAATTGTCAAAACTTCAGACAATGACACTTCAAAGAAGCATGCAGATGCTGTAGGAGAGGGACAGTCCCCATTCCAAAAGAGAAAAAAGCCAAGGATGGGTGTAGAAGATGCACCTGAGGGTGGAAAAGTAGGTGGAGGGATGACTCCAAGACGGATGAGTGGACCAAAGCTGATGTTCTCTTGGAGAAAATCGGGAACCTCACCTAGCCACTGTGAAGCGCCCATCGCTTCATGAAGAATATTGCCAGACCTGTAAAGGGTACGGCCATCCGAAAGATCAGGACTATTCTTAATAGTCTCTGTTAGGTGCAATGATGAAAGACTGTTTCTGCAATAGTTTCTGACACTTTGCATTGGATTTTTAGTACAATAATCAACGCAAACTGTTCACAGTGTGTACCATTGAGTGATTGAATATGATTTTGAACTAAAATGATCAAATGAAAAGAATGTTCTTCACTGGCGCATGTTGAACTGAGACAACGACCTGTCGGCCACTCAATCAACCTGAGCGGGGATGATCTATGTCTTGGAAAGTTGACCTAAGAATGCAGTCATAGGTTCGGTAAAGAACCGTAAATTCAATTAGATGAAAATCAGAAACATAAAGACCAACATAGGTAATCTCTTAATGAATACTTTCTTCTCTTGAAACAAAAGTACAAACCAAATATATGATCGAAAAATGTTATGTTGAAAAAACATAAGAGCGAGTACTTCAACATAGAACATTATAATGACACATGGGGATTAGGAATCAAGAAAGACACAGAGGAGGAAAAGGGAGATAGCAAGATGGAGAAAGATAGAGAGGGAGAGAGAGACTTAGGGAGAGGGAGAGAGAGGGAGAGAGAGGGAGAGGGAGAGAGAGAGATTGATAGAAGGGGGGAGAGAGAGAGAAAGAGAGAGAAAGAGAGAGAGAGAGAGAGAGAGAGAGAGAGAGAGAAAGAGAGAGAGAGAGAGAGAGAGAGAGAGAGAGAGAGAGAGAGAGAGAGAGAGAGAGAGAGAGAGAGAGAGAGAGAGAGAGAGAGAGAGAGAGAGAGAGAGAGAGAGAGAGAGAGAGAGAGAGAGAGAGAGAGAGAGAGAGAGAGAGAGAGAGAGAGAGAGAGAGAGAGAGAGAGAGAGAGAGAGAGAGAGAGAGAGAGAGAGAGAGAGAGAGAGAGAGAGAGAGAGAGAGAGAGAGAGAGAGAGAGAGAGAGAGAGAGAGAGAGAGAGAGAGAGAGAGAGAGAGAGAGAGAGAGAGAGAGAGAGAGAGAGAGAGAGAGAGAGAGAGAGAGAGAGAGAGAGAGAGAGAGAGAGAGAGAGAGAGAGAGAGAGAGAGAGAGAGAGAGAGAGAGAGAGAGAGAGAGAGAGAGAGAGAGAGAGAGAGAGAGAGAGAGAGAGAGAGAGAGAGAGAGAGAGAGAGAGAGAGAGAGAGAGAGAGAGAGAGAGAGAGAGAGAGAGAGAGAGAGAGAGAGAGAGAGAGAGAGAGAGAGAGAGAGAGAGAGAGAGAGAGAGAGAGAGAGAGAGAGAGAGAGAGAGAGAGAGAGAGAGAGAGAGAGAGAGAGAGAGAGAGAGAGAGAGAGAGAGAGAGAGAGAGAGAGAGAGAGAGAGAGAGAGAGAGAGAGAGAGAGAGAGAGAGAGAGAGAGAGAGAGAGAGAGAGAGAGAGAGAGAGAGAGAGAGAGAGAGAGAGAGAGAGAGAGAGAGAGAGAGAGAGAGAGAGAGAGAGAGAGAGAGAGAGAGAGAGAGAGAGAGAGAGAGAGAGAGAGAGAGAGAGAGAGAGAGAGAGAGAGAGAGAGAGAGAGAGAGAGAGAGAGAGAGAGAGAGAGAGAGAGAGAGAGAGAGAGAGAGAGAGAGAGAGAGAGAGAGAGAGAGAGAGAGAGAGAGAGAGAGAGAGAGAGAGAGAGAGAGAGAGAGAGAGAGAGAGAGAGAGAGAGAGAGAGAGAGAGAGAGAGAGAGAGAGAGAGAGAGAGAGAGAGAGAGAGAGAGAGAGAGAGAGAGAGAGAGAGAGAGAGAGAGAGAGAGAGAGAGAGAGAGAGAGAGAGAGAGAGAGAGAGAGAGAGAGAGAGAGAGAGAGAGAGAGAGAGAGAGAGAGAGAGAGAGAGAGAGAGAGAGAGAGAGAGAGAGAGAGAGAGAGAGAGAGAGAGAGAGAGAGAGAGAGAGAGAGAGAGAGAGAGAGAGAGAGAGAGAGAGAGAGAGAGAGAGAGAGAGAGAGAGAGAGAGAGAGAGAGAGAGAGAGAGAGAGAGAGAGAGAGAGAGAGAGAGAGAGAGAGAGAGAGAGAGAGAGAGAGAGAGAGAAAGAGAGAGAGAGAGACAGAGAGACAGAGAGAGAGAGAGAGAGAGAGAGAGAGAGAGAGAGATTGAAACGGGTGAACAGATGCCACAGAATTTCACACAATAGAACAGGAAAACATGCATCACTATCATGAAGGAAAGAGGTGGAAGATGAAATACAATGAATTGAATGATGACGTAGGACTTGCTTTGTCAACACTAAAAGTTTTCATCATCATCATTCGTCTCATCCACACTGCATTCCAGAATTAATTCATGCACCTGCTCATCAGTGCCAAAATCATACATCTCATTCTTGTTCTTCCGGTAGTTCCGGTAAGCAAAAACAAGCCGACACATTTCCATGAGGTTGGGGATTGAATACCTGAAACTATGGATGGTGAACTGCCGGATGAACCTGTTCACTTTCTTGTTGGCTGAAATGTCGACATCTGCATTTCAAAAAACGCCCATGTGTTAGAAGTTGTTTGTACACTACAATACTGCAAGAATTACAATTAAAAAATTCAATTACCTTCCAGGCAAGAGTAGATGTGAGGATTTAAATCGAAGGAGCAAGTGTGCTTAGCAGACTGAGTGTGACCATAATGGAACCGGTCACAAAGAAGTCCTGTTCTTACGATGAGCTCAGGATCTCTTGCTAAGCCACAAGAGTACAGCTTGCACGCATTGTCGTAAAAGACAAACTTTGGTCGCTGGTTCAATGGAAACTTTGTCAGCACTGTTGTGAAGATGTCGTTTGGTGACTCATTATGGTGCATCACATGAAAACCTTAAAACGTGAGCTGAGGACACGCAACAGCAAAGATTCCTGTTGTTGATTTGTTCAAAAGGACTTCTCAGCACCACATTTTGTATCATCTTTGGCGTGCAAACGTTTCCCATCCGAACGTTCAAGATCCTTGTACAGAGGACAGAGTAGTTGGGTTGGCCAAAATGGGTAACATGTGGTCAATGGTTTCACCTCAGGTCCTGGAACCCCAGTTCTTGGTTCTCCCTGCCAAGGAAAAGCAACTTTCACCCCTTAGAAGATATCACCAGAGCTAACGCGATTCCACAAGTGACAAAGATATGAAATAAATGAGTCACTTATGTTGAATTTTTTTTCGTAGCTTTGGACCAGTCGAGTCAGAAGTTTCACCAAGGCATCAGGAAGTAAGCTCCATGCATTGTGCCAACCTTCTGGCGACATCACCAGTCGGTTGATCATAATGGGGCTCATGTGCCTTCACACGAGCTACAATGGGCATGTGGTCTCTCAACAAATTGCACAGCTGTATGGCCATGTCATCCCCTCGGAGTGGGTGAGGCAAAAGTCAGTGCCCCATGCACCCAACGAATAAATGAAATACTTGTACCTTTGTCGCACAGTGTAGTGCTTGTCCGGAAAAACAATGGCATGCGTTAGAACTATTTGGAACTCAAAAACAAAATAGGCAATAAGACATCGCCACTTACCACAGATTCCCCCTCCATTGTGATCTTTGACAAGTCGATGATTGTTGCCACATCATCCGCACCACATGATGTCAACTCGCTCATGAGAATACCATAATCACTTTGGACCACCACATAGCGTTCCCGTCGTGGCATGCCTAAATGACCAAGGATGATCCCGGCATGCATGTTTGTCACCATGCGCTTGGGAACGCGCTTCCGAGACAGAGATGCTGACACCAGAGGTTGATTGTACAGAAATCCATCCGCAGTGTCACTATACCTGTTCATCAGCACTGTTCCATCACAAACCAGTTTTTCACGGAACTTCCCATAACGAGAAAAACATGTCCCCAACCCTTCCACCTTGATCAAGCAAACATATGTTTGCATTGCTTCTGCAAGGGTTGTTCTACATGCAAAATTCAAGGGCTTTGTAGCATCAGCATAGAAGGTGAATGCCCCATGCGTTGCAGCAAGAGATGTTCCACTGCAAGAAAGTGCTAAAACCCAAAGCATTACTGCATGTGTGAGAGCTGTCAAAGCAGAGTATATGAAGATGCCCTCCTCTGTGCCATTGGGGAAGATTGTGCAACCGCATGATGGCAATCGGTAAAAGCTCACTTGAATTTGCACCATACAACACGTAGAATGCATAATCCAATCTAGCATACAAGATAGTACATCTACAACATCAACATATTTGTGACCACTTACAGCCTCCGTTTGGTGGTTCACATTGTAGAGGTTGATGCTTCTCAAGGACTGCATGGTGTAAAGAAAGAACGTAAAGAAAAACAACCAACAAAAAATGTGGCACAAAAAGAATGCCAAAGGAAGTAATGCTCACCCTCTTCCACAAGTTGCCACATGGGCAACGCGGATCAATGGACGTTGGCGCCTGCAACTGGAAACCTTTGGTAAAAGCGTGCACAGCCTCAGCATGAATGTCAGTCACTCCCACTGTGCGTGATTATAATTTTTAAGTCGCTTTGAAAAGCAACTTAAAAGTTACAAACCTTTGGCAAAAGCGTGCACAGCCTCAGCATGAATGTCAGTCACTCCCACTGTGCGTGATTATAATTTTTAAGTCGCTTTGAAAAGCAACTTAAAAGTTACAAACCTTTGGCAAAAGCGTGCACAGCCTCGGCATGAACGTCAGTCACTCCCACTGTGCGTGATGGATGCAGACTTTGATGCACGTCAATCTGTTGGAAAGATTTCACTTTTGGCCACTGACACACGAGCCGCTCTTTGGCTCCATGTCCTTCTGTGACACAAGCAATGTCACAAGACTCACTGCAAACAAGAGTATGGACATCTGCAGTCTTTTCAACAACCCGATTCCTGTGACTCCTTCTCCTCAGGTGCAAACCATGTCAATGCCCCAGGAAACTCCCTTTGCAAAATCCGTAAGTGCTTCACACATTTCCCAACACCCATGTCACAAGTACAGCAAAATTCACCTCAAACATCGCCTTCCATCAATGCTCAGCCCAACACTCGGGATCCGGGGCGGGACAAAGAGGTGTCCAAGATAAAAAGACATGGATTATTGTTCTGAGACACGCAAACAGGATATGCAGGCAGAGCCTCGAGTGCCAACAGTGTTCAAGGTCTTGTCAACTCTGTCTCAGCCCACTGCATATGAACACACGTTTCCCCTGAAGTTGCATACTTCCAGGTACATGCAGCACCACCTGCCCATTCCAGCCAACAATGAATTGGAGTTCCATACTGCCCAGGCGGGCTCGGCACTGGAAATGATGGAATCAACAGTCTTCCTATCATGATCAAATTCCAGTAGCACGGCCACAGAGGGGGAGATCCTTGTAACAAAATCCGTAGCATGGAAATCCTCCAACTGCTTCTTGAAACACTGAAGTGGGTCATCCTCAAGGACTTCTGCTAGTGAATACTTGGCCACCCTTCGTCTTAACTTCAGGTGTGTCTCCTCACAGAAGTATTGTTGCTTGCCAAGAAACATTGTTGGTTGAGATCCAGGCTGTCTCTGCAAAGATAAAACATCCCATTACATTCAATTTGCAATGACGCACAACTGAGCACATTAGTCATTGTTTACACCTGCGGTTCTCACTTACCATCAGAAGTACCTGCAAAGAATCTCTTGGTAGATCAAAGCCAACAAAGGCCCGTCTTCTGGGAGGGACACTTTGATGCTGTGAAAATCTTGTTTCAACATTGATTTATGCACATTGGAGATCATCATGTCCATCAGCCCCTTGAATGCCACATTGGCCACTGCCACCTTGAACTCCGGATCCCTCATCACGTCCTGAAATTCCTCCCGCGCCTCCTGCTCGCGCTGCTGCCACTGTTGCTGCTGCTACTGCTCCTGCTGCTACGGCTGGGGTTGTCCTTTTTTGCTGCTGCTGCAGTTGCAGATGAGCCTGTTGCTGTTGCTGCTGGTGCTACAGCAGAGCGTGCTGCTGCACTTGCTGCTGCTGCTACTGTTGTGGCTCCTGCTGCTACTGCTACTGCTGCTGCGGCTGAGCCTACTGCTGCTGATGCTGCTACTACTAAAGCTTCTCCAGCTGCTACTCCTCTTCTTGGACCTGCATGATCTGGAGATACCGGGGGTATAGTGTTCAAATCAATGAAAGCACGGGCCCAGGCATGAATCATTTTAATGTCTGCAGGCAGAGGAGGTGGCAACTCTGGTGACAACTGTGGGTCCATGGGATCAGTGACTGGCATGGTAGGGGCACATTTGCAACACTGAAATGGCAAGCCCACGTTCGGCGTGCAGTGAGGACAGATTTTCTTCTTAGGGTATTGCTTCCACATTCTTGTGGTTTCATTTTAGATGAATAGATCTTTGAATTCGGACACCTTCAAATGGAGGACCACACATATGAACAGAAAACGGTAAGAGTAATCATCTTGATCCATTGACCTTACAAAAAAATTCAACCGAATGTGCAGCGGAACGAGAATATTCATTGCATCACCTTTGGCAATGGAATCTGCGATGACCTACTGCGTTGGCAAACCGTGAAGGACCATCTCCTGTTCTTGAAACTGTAGAAGAACGACCTCCACACTCTTTCCTTGGATAGATCCAAATACCACCATTGCTGACTCGCTAAGACACTTCAGGTGTATCACAGGTGCAATGTCCCTTCTTCCACATTTGGGGAGGAAACAAAGGAGGATTCGAGTCAAGCAGTGCAACAAGAACTTTTGGCTTCATTCGCTTGCCTGTGTGCTTGCAAATGTGGCACAACGTGTTCAACTCATCTTTGTGTTGTCAAAGAAGTACTAGATCCACTCGCAATCACACAGGATCAGTGTGAACCTCAAGAGGTCTTGGACGCACCGTTGAGCATCATTGACGGCTTTAGCGTTGACCAGCAGGCAAACGCCTCCTCACTCGTGGCGGACGAGGCATCTGTTTTACCCGAAAATCAAACATAGGACATGCATTGAATTTTATGACTAGAGTGGAACAATTTCAATCATCAGGATACTTCTTTTCAAAAACAATGTCATCACCATCCCTGTTCCTAACCCACTTGATTTTGGCATCTTGTTCGCTTTAGTCCCTATGCACATATGTCCAGCATGTCCACTATCTGTTCATGACCACATACACATACTTGTATCATTTTTTATGTCGTTGCTTTGGACGAGCTCCAATCCTCTTGAGCCTAACCTCATTCTCCTGTAGTATTTCTGCAGGGTCCTCCTCATCCTCATCATAACTTTCTTCAAGCCACCAGCTAATAAGGCGGCTGCATCTGACTGGAGACGTACTAGGACCAGGAGCAAGACCTGAGCCCTGGTCTTCCTTAGAAGCATGATCTGTTCTGTTGTCCACCACACCTGTACAACATTATGTTACCATGTTTTAATAGTCTTGCACAAGGGAAGAATCTAAAAGACGACTGGCCACAAATAACAAAGTGGACAAGATCATTCAAAATTCACACATCATAGGGGGCACGCAAAGCAATTAAGCGTTCTCATTTCAAAAGACAATTGTAGTCGTGGAAATTGATCAGCTCTCATCATTTTCAGAGTCTACGTGAGTCAGATCCTCGGCAAAAATACAAAGCCTGACATACACTTCTTCAACATCGATGTCATTATCAATCACGGTCTTGAACCGCATGTTCGGGGAGTGGAATAAGATGTCCAACAGGGTAGAGGTTGTACTCCTTAGACACCCACCCCCTCTTCCTGACAGAATTCCTCTTGGGTCGCCTAGAGGAAGCAGCAGCAGATACAACATCAACAACGGAAGGCTGAATAGCTGAAGGACAAGCAGATGTAGCAGCATCGGCAATACGAGCATTAGCATGGACAGCAATAGGAGCAAAAAAAGCAGACACAAAAATAGTAGCAGCATGCGCATGGGCTTCACTATAGGACGGATGAGCAGAGGGTGCTGGAGCAGGAGCAAGGGCGAGGATGACAGCCTGTGCGCCACTAGTAGGAGTATCCAAAGCAGCATGAGCAACAGTGGCTGGAGGACCATGAGCAGGCTGAGTCGGAGCAGCATGGGCGGAAGGAGACGTAGCAGCATCCCCGCAAGGGACTGGAGCAGCACTAGCACATGGGGCTGGAGCAGTAATGATGGCACAGGTGGGAGGGAAAGGCCATTCAAAGGGTGGAGCAGCATGAGCGACAGGGGTGTGAGAGCCAGGTACAGAAGCAACTGCAACAGAAGTCATGGGTGCAGCAAAGGCAGCAACAGAAACCATAGCCCTCTCAGCAAACCCCACGGCTTGAGATGTACGAGATGCATGATGCAACCATGGAGGAACGATGTTACCACGGTGAGGAGAACCACGGGTACAAGGTGCTGCTGCAAGAACAAATTGCCGGGCGTCACTTGCACGTGCGGGCACAGGACTAGTGGAGGCATTCAAACCACAGGAAACATCATCTAAAGTAGCATGCGCAGGGTTACAATCGCGAGCATGAGGAGTGGGGGTCACTGGAACACACGAAGGAGAGGACGCCGTAGTATCCAGGTCACGAGCATCGCCTAAGGTGGTGCAGAACCCAAAGCATTAGCAAGAGCAGCTGCAAGAGCAGAAAGCATTGAGTATGTACTGCGGCCATTTGGAGTGCCGCTAGCAGCAGGTGAACCCGTAGCAGCAGGTGCTACAGAACTAGGAGACTGTGTAGGCTCGGCAGACCCACGGCCACAAGCATAATCTGGGTCAGGCGCACGGTCATTGGGTGGAGCTGGCCCGTCCATCCGCCTATGCACCATGGAGTCAGACGCCATACTGCAAGCGTACATACGTGGCCAATTAGAAGTGTTCCTAGGGTTGTTTCCACCCAAAACTGTCCCACTTAGGCGCATAAACCACCCATTCATTGTGCCTGAAAGAGAATCAGCCCACAAAGTGAATCAGCACACAAAGTGAGTCAGCCCACCCTCCAATGTTCCCTCCCACCCAACAGGCCACCCTCCCACCCACCCACAAGACCATGCCACGTACGGTTCTTGGATGGTTGAAGTTGGGGCAACGTCAGGGTACTAGGAGGTTGCGACGTAATGCTGGTGGCGTGCGTCCGCACGCCATGTTCATGACAGGAGACAGCCAAGGCAACAACAGGGACATGCAGGTGGCACTGCCACCAGCGTCAACACTGACGCCACCAGCGTCAACACTAACTCCTCACAGTTGTGTATGGAGAGATGCCCCTTACAGCAATCATCTAGTGATTCTCTATGTACAGCAGTGAAAATCAGACAAAATGCTGCAATATGTGCTTTATTTGTCCATGGGATGAGGTCGCTACAGGTTCCTCATTTTGTGATGCCAAAGCAAGGGAACGGGTCTTGTCGTACTTGTCAAAACAGGTTGACTTGTATTGTTCTAAACCGAAAAGCGGAAATGCGCGCATAACAAAGAGAGCAGTCTGTGTTGTACATGGTTTCAAAACCCATCCCACCTATTCGCTCGACTGAGTCACGTAAGTATGAATGAACGTAATAGCTATGCCGCTTTCATCTATTGCAAAAAGCTGTCACACATTGGCCGGAAGTTTTGGTCAGGATAAAACGAGTAAGTCCGTGTCGTCCGGTACAAATGGAAAGTCATGCCTGCACCTTGGCACGCCCGAAAGGTAGAAAGGAGCATGTCAGATATGTACAAGCCTGTTTTGTACAAAGTTATGAAGTGCATGCCCCTTTGTTTTCACAACCGCAAAGCCAAACTACGCACAGAACAGTGTACCGCTCACGCCCGGCAACGGATTTTCTTAGGAACAAAATGAGTATGTCGGTATCAGTAGAAACTCTGACACGCACACGCACTCCTTGGTACGCCTAAAACGCGGTAATCAGTGCATAACAATGAAAGTAGGCTGTCTCATTCACGGTTATGGAATTCATAGCCCTTTGTTGTCACAACCGCAAAGCCTAACTATGCACAAAACAATGTACCGCTCACACTTCGCACCGGATTTTCTGAGGAACGAAACGAGTATGTTTGTATCCACAGAATTTCCGACATGCATATTCACTCCTTGGTACACACAAGAGGTAGCAAGAAGCGCATAGCAAACAGAATAGGCTGTCTCATTCATGGTTACAAATCGCATAGCCCTTTTAAATCATTCGGTCCTCGATAGACTGTTTTGTCTATGATAGATAGAGGTGTTGAAAATTGCTTGAAACCAAATACACCAGCTGTCAGATCTTCAATAGCTCGCCATTTTGTTTGAGTTGAACATAACAAATACACCAGTAATGCCTCAGATGCACACAATTATGGTATTCTGCAGTATTTAGACAAAACTAATACACCATGTTTGCAAAAACAAAGTTTCTAAATCTTGTATCTCTCACCCTGCCCATCCAAAAGTTGTGCCGTAAACTCCGGTTTAATTCTGGCATCCAGGTCCAAGGGGGGGAAAGGAGCTTGGATGTTTGATTGTTGCATGCACAGCAGGGCTGTGCATGGCTGTTGACCCAGCTTGGTCAACAGTTGCGCAGTGCAAGCAAGCTCTGCAGGGTACTTGTCCCAGACCAGTCAAGGTGAGGGTACACCTGACTCGACACCTGGGACCACTTGCAGCAGCACATGCAAGCAGGGCTCTAGAGTAGGGACCACTCTGCATCAGGTGGTGCATGCACGACTTAGCATTGCATCAATTATCACATGCACGACTCATTAGCTGCATCAGCTACTACCTGCACGACTCAACAGCTGCATGCAGAGCCAAGTGTGGGGACCACCCTACGTCAGCGGCAACATGCACGACTCAGCAACTGGGACCACGGCCATGTTGTCAGCATTCAGGAAGCTTCCTTGAGGAGGAAGCTGCGTGCCTTGGACCAGGAAGATTCCTTGAGGAGGAAGCTACGACCTTGCAGAAGGAAGTTTCTCTACTCACATAGTAGCTGGTCAACTTGCCAGGATCCAAGTATAAAAGTAGACTAAACACAATCAGATCAGTAACTCCAACAGAAACTACAAAAACTCCATAAAAATACTTAGCAGTTGCACCAGCAGTCCTCCTTTGCCAGACAATGCCTCAGACCAAGACTTTGTAGACGCTCTCTCACCTGAAGACCCACGTCAGCCTGACACCCTTCTGCCAGCTTGGGTTGATGCATGCCCTTGACTACCTGAAGGTCTGACTACCTAGAAGTGGTGGCCAGATTACGCCCAAGAATGGTGGGCAACCTCGCTACAGCCGCCTCTCTAAACGTTGCTCATCTCTGAGCCAGGAGCTGTGTCTAGGCGTTGAGCCCAGAGTTAGTATCTGACGTCAGCTCTGCTTGTGTAATGCTGATCGAGTCTGGAATGACTCTGTTGGAGTTCCCCTCTATCAACCCAGTAAGCCTGGCAGCACTCTGCCAGCTTGGGTAGGAGGATCACAAGACCTCTGACAACCCAGGGAGTTTGCCAGTGGCTGCCATCATGCAGAGGAGGCTGCCCTGACAACCTGGAGGCCATTTCACCTGAAAGTATGGTGACCATGCCGAGACCCTTGCAACGATAGCCTTGACGGCCTAGCAAGGCGTTCCGCCTTCGGATAGGGCAGGTTGTGTCAGAGCATTCAGCTGAGCTGTGTTTTGCCGCTGTTTCCTTGTACCATACTTGTACTTGATAGTATTTTTCAATTAAAAGTTTCAATACAAGTCTTCTGCATCTGCACATTGGAGTACAAGGTTTGCTTGCTGGGCACAAAGATCCTAGACAGCAGCAAGACCCCCTTGCTGCATTAGAGCACGTAGTGACTTTGTCATTGCAGGCTCCAAGACCCCAACACATATACATATACATATACATATTCATATGCATATACATATACACATACATTTACATATATAAATATATATACATACATATACATATACATATACATATACATATACATA
>SZWC01006839.1:107198-120609 GCA_023375785.1 Penium margaritaceum | reverse complement strand
AGATCTGTCCTCCAGGTCGTCCACGGAACATCCCTCTAGGGGGGATGGGAGGGAGTCTTCGAGTGAAGGCACCTACGCATAAAAAATAAACAAAAACCGTCCTGGTGTCAAAGGGATAAAAAATTTGCTATTTATTGACTAGCAAGTGCAAATACTTTCAACAAGTAGTGGGACGGTGTGGCTACCATGCACAATGACCAACAAGATTAGGCATGTGCCACTTACCATGACCAAATAATTTTTCTGTGTGGTCAACGTTGACAACCCATAACATGGGTCCCGAATTGTCAGNGGGGGAAACAATGGGTTGGGAATACTAGATACCAACTACCAAGTACAACGACCTTCAGTCAGTAGTAGCACCGTGTGGCTACCATGCACAATGACCGACCAAAGTAGGCATATGTACTGCCTTTGACCAAAGAAAT
This sequence comes from Penium margaritaceum, assembly GCA_023375785.1. Lineage (NCBI taxonomy): Eukaryota > Viridiplantae > Streptophyta > Zygnematophyceae > Desmidiales > Peniaceae > Penium > Penium margaritaceum. The sequence continues at coordinate 120,181 of SZWC01006839.1, read as the reverse complement.
CCGCTGTGTGTGGTCAGCGTTGACAACTCATAATACGAGTTACAAATCGTCAGAAGGGGGAAACAATGGTTTGGGAATACCAAGTATCAAATAGCAAGCACAAGGGGCTTCAATACATTCTGGCACGGTGTGGAGACCATGCACGATGACCAACCAAAGTAGGCATATGTCACTGACCATGAGCAAATAATGTCACTGAGTGTTGTAAACTTTGACAGCTCATAACACGAGTCACAAATGGTTATGGTGGAAGATAATGGTTCGTGCATACTAGTTATCGACTAGCAAGTACAAATACCTTCAATATGTAGTGGCACAATGTGGCTTCAATGCACAGAGACCAACGAGAGTATGCATATGTCACTAACCATGACCAACAAATTTCACTTCATGTGGTCAACGTTGAAAATGCATAACACGAGTCACAAATGGTCAGAGGGGAAAACAATGGGTTGGGAACACTAGTTATCAACTAGCAAGTACAAAGACTTTCAACAAGCAGTGGCACGGTATGGCTAGCGTGCACAGTGACCAACCAAAGGATGCATACGTCACTGACTACGACCGAATAAGTCCACTATGTGTGGTCAAAATTGACAACTCATAACACGAGTGACAAATGGTCAGAGGGAAAGACAATGGTTTCGGAAGCGTATGTATTGGCTAGAAGGGACAAAGAACGTCAATACGTAGTGGCACGGTGTGGCTAATATGCACACCAAACAATCAAAGTAGGCATATGTCACTGATCATGACCAGCAAATTTCAATATGGGTGGTCAACGTTGACCAACCACAACACAAGTCACAAACGGCCAGGAGAGGAAACAATGCTATGAGAATATCGGTTCTCAACTACCAAGTACAACGACCTTCAGTCAGTAGTAGTACGGTGTGGCTACCATGCACAATGACCAACCAAAGTAGGCATATGTACTGCCTTTGACCAAAGAAATCCGCTGTGTGTGGTCAACGTTTACATCTCATAATATGAGTCACAATTGGTCAGAGGGGGAAACAATGGTTGGGGACCACCAAGTATCACATAGCAAGCACAAGGGGCTTCAATACGTTGTGGCACGGTGTGGAGACCATGCACGATGACCAACCAAAGTAGGCATATGTCACTGACCATGACCAAAAAATGTCACTAAGTGTAGTAAACTTTGACTACTCACAACACGAGTCACAGATGGGCAGGGTGGAAGGTAATGGTTTGTGAATACTAGTTATTGACTAGCAAGTACAAATACCTTCAGTATGTAGTGGCACAATGGGGCTTCAATGCACAGTGACCAACCAAAGTATGCATATGTCAATGACCATGACAAAAGACTTTCACTTCATGTGGTCAATGTTGAAAACGCATAACACGAGTCACAAATGGTCAGAGGGGAAAACAATGGGTTGGGAACACTAGTTATCAACTAGCAAGTACAAAGACCTTCAACAAGAAGTGGCACAGTATGGCTAGCATGCACAATGACCAACCAAAGGATGCATACGTCACTGACTACGACGGAATAAGTCCACTATGTGTGGTCAACATTGACAACTCATAACACGAGTCACAAATGGTCAGAGGGAGAGACAATGGTTTGGGAAGCGTATGTATTGGCTAGAATGGACAAAGATCTTCAATACGTAGTGGCACAGTGTGGCTAATATGCACACCAAACAATCAAACTAGGCATATGCCACTGTTCATGACCAGAGAATTTCAATATGGGTGGTCAACGTTGACCAACCATAACACGAGTCACAAACGGTCAGGAGAGGAAACAATGCTATGACAATATCGGTTCTAAACTACCAAGTACAACGACCTTCAGTCAGTAGTAGCACGGTGTGGCTACCATGCACAATGGCCGACCAAAGTAGGCATATGTACTGCCTTTGACCAAAGAAATCCGCTGTGTGTGGTCAACATTGACAACTCATACTAGGAGTCAAATGGTCAAAGGGGGAAACAATGGTTTGGGAACACGAAGTATCAAATAGCAAGCACAAGGGGCTTCAATACGTTGTGGCACGGTGTGGAGACCATGCACGATGACCAACCAAAGTAGGCATATGTCACTGACCATGCGCAAATAATGTCACTAAGTGTGGTAATCTTTGACAACTCATAACAAGAGTCACAAATGATCAGGGTGAAAGATAATGGTTTGTGCATACTAGTTATCGACTAGCAAGTACAAATACCTTCAATATGTAGTGGCACAATGTGGCTTCAACACACAGTGACAAACCACAGAATGCATGTCACTAACCATGACCAACAAATTTCACTTCATGTGGTCAATTTTGAAAAAGCATAACACGAGTCACAATTGGTCAAAGGGGAAAACAATGGGTTGGGAATACTAGTTATCAACTAGCAAGTACAAAGACCTTCAACAAGAAGTGGCACAGTATGGCTAGCGTGCACAATGACCAACCAAAGGATGCATACGTCACTGACTACGATGGAATAAGTCCACTATGTGTGGTCAACATTGACAACTCATAACACGAGTCACAAATGGTCAGAGGGAGAGACAATGGTTTGGGAAGTGTATGTATTGGCTAGAATGGACAAAGAACTTCAATACGTAGTGGCACGGTGCGGCTAATATACACACCAAACAATCAAAGTAGGCATATGTCACTGTTCATGACCAGAGAATTTCAATATGGGTGGTCAACGTTGACCAGCCAGAACACGAGTCACAAACGGTCAGGAGAGGAAACAATGCTATGAGAATATCGGTTCTCAACTACCAAGTACAACGACCTTCAGTCAGTAGTAGCACGGTGTGGCTACCATGCACAATGACTGACCAAAGTAGGCATATGTACTTCCTTTGACCAACGAAATCCTCTGTATGAGGTCAACGTTGACAACTCATAATAGAAGTCACAAATGGTCAGAGGGGGAAACAATGGTTTGGGAACACCAAGTATCAAATAGCAACCACAAGGGGCTTCAATACGTTGTGGCACGGTGTGGATACCATGCACGATGACCAACCAAAGTAGGCATATGTCACTGACCATGAGCAAATAATGTCACTAAGTGTGGTAAACTTTTACAACTCATAACAAGAGTCACAAATGGTCAGGGTGGAAAATAATGGTTTGTGCATACTAGTTATTGACTAGCAAGTACAAATACCTTCAGTATGTAGTGGCACAATGTGGCTTCAATGCACAGTGACCAACCAGAGTATGCATATGTCACTAACCATGACCAACAAATTTCACTTCATGTGGTCAACGTTGAAAACGCATAACACGAGTCACAAGTGGTCAGAGGGGAAAACAATGGGTTGGGAACACTAGTTATCAACTAGCAAGTACAAAGACCTTCAACAAGAAGTTGCACAGTATGGCTAGCGTGCACAGTGACCAACCAAAGGATGCATACGTCACTGACTACGACCGAATAAGTCCACTATGTGTGGTCAACATTGACAACTCATAACACGAGTCACAAATGGTCAGAGGGAGAGACAATGGTTTGGTAAGCGCATGTATTGGCTAGAATGGACAAAGAACTTCAATACATAGTGGCACGGTGTGACTAATATGCACAACAAACAATCAAAGTAGGCACATGTCACTGAGCATGACCAGAGAATTTCAATATGGGTGGTCAACGTTGACCAACCATAACACGAGTCACAAACGGCCAGGAGAGGAAACAATGTTGTAAGAATATCGGTTCGCAACTACCAAGTACAACAAGTTTCAGTCAGTAGTAGTACGGTGTGGCTACCATGCACAATGACCGACCAAAGTAGGCATATGTACTGCCTTTGACCAAAGAAATCCGTTGTGTGTGGTCAACGTTTACAACTCATAATATGAGTCACAATTGGTCGGAGGGGGAAACAATGGTTTGGGAACACCAAGTATCACATAGCAAGCACAAGGGGTCAATACGTTGTGGCACGGTGTGGAGACCATGCACGATGACCAACCAAAGTAAGCATATGTCACTGACCATGACCAAATAATGTCACTAAGTGTGGTAAACTTTGACAACTCACAACACGAGTCACAAATGGTCAGGGTGGAAGGTAATGGTTTGTGAATACTAGTTATCGACTAGCAAGTACAAATACCTTCAATATGTAGTGGCACAATGTGGCTTCAATGCACAGTGACCAACCAAAGTATGCATATGTCACTGACCATGACGAAAGAATTTCACTTCATGTGGTCAACGTTGAAAACGCATATCACGAGTCACAAATGGTCAGAGGGAAAAACAATGGGTTGGGAACACTAGTTATCAACTAGCAAGTACAAAGACCTTCTACAAGCAGTGGCACGGTATGGCTAGCATGCACAGTGACCAGCCAAAGGATGCATACGTTACTGACTACGACCGAATATGTCCACTATGTGTGGTCAACATTGACAACAATTAACACGAGTCACAAATGGTCAGAGGGAGGGACAATGGTTTGGGAAGCCTATGTATTGACTAGAAAGAACAAAGAACTTCAATACGTACTGGCACGGAATGGCTAATACGAACACAAAACAACCAAACTAGGCATATGTCACTGATCATGACCAGAGAATTTCAATATGGGTGGTCAACGTTGACCAACCATAACACGAGTCACATACGGTCAGGAGAGGAAACAATATAATGAGAATATCGGTTCTCAACTACCAAGTACAGCGACCTTCATTCAGATGTAGCACGGTGTGCCTACCATGCACAATGACCGACCAAAGTAGGCATATGTACTTCCTTTGACCAAAGAAACCCGCTATATGTGGTCAACGTTGACAACTCATAATTCGAGTCACAGATGGTCAGAGGGCAAATCAATGGTTTGGGAACACCAAGTATCAAATAGCAAGCACAAGGGGCTTCAATATGATGTGGCACAGTGTGGATACCATGCACGATGACCAACCAAAGTATGCATATGTCTTTGACCATGCCCAAATAATGTCACTAAGTGTGGTAAACTTTGACAACTCATAACACGAGTAAAAAATGGTCAGGGTGGTAGATAATGGTTTGTGAATACTAGGTATCGACTAGCAAGTACAAATACCTTCAATATGTAGTGGCACAATGTGGCTTCAATGCACAGTGACCAACCAAAGTATGCATATGTCACTAACCATGACCAACAATTTTCACTTCATGTGGTCAACGTTGAAAACGCATAACACGAGTCACAAATGGTCAGAGGGGAAAAAAATGGGTTGGGAACACTAGTTATCAACTAGCAAGTACAAAGACCTTAAAAAAGCAGTGGCACGGTATGGCTTGCGTGCACAGTGACCAAGCAAAGGATGCATACGTCACTGACTACGACCGAATAAGTCCACTATGTGTGGTCAACATTGACAACTCATAACACGAGTCACAAATGGTCAGAGGGAGTAACAATGGTTTGGGAAGCCTATGTATTGGCTATAAATGACAAAGAACTTCGATACGTAGTGGCACGGTTTGGCTAATATGGACACCAAACAACCAAACTGGGCACATGTCACTAATCATGACCTGAGAATTTCAACATGGGTGGTCAACGTTGACCAACCATGACACGAGTCACAAACGATCAGGAGAGGAAACAATGTTATGGGAATATCGGTTCTCAACTACCAAGTACAACAACCTTCAGTCAGTAGTAGCACGGTGTGGCTACCATGCACAATGACCTACCCAAGTAGGCATACATCACTGCTCATGACCAAAGAAGTTTAGTGTGTTTGGTCAACGTTCACAACTCATAATACAAGTAAAACATGGACAGAGGGAGAAACAATGGTTTGGGAATACTTGGTATCGACTAGCAAGTACAAAGACCTTCGATAAGTGGTGGCACGGTGTGGCTACCATGCACAACGACCAACCAAAGTATTATTGTGTCACTGAATATCATAAAAATAGTTTCACTGTGTGTTGTCAACTCTCCTTCTTACGGCTGGTCAGTCGAAGCGATGGTTGAGAGGTTATTCAAGCTGAAAGTTGCAAAATTCGAAATTTTGTCTGCATCAATTTTCTATGAATAAACAAAATTTGTTATCATTCTTAGTCTTGAAAACTACCCTCTAATCTTACACCCCCCTTATTTTATACCATTTACCCATAGGAACCCTTATAATGTCATTTGGACATGATATGAACACCATGCGAGTTGGCTTTGTGCTTATAGAGTTAGATTATGGAGCGATAGGTCCTAGGTTTGAATCCTTGTACGCGCAATATAGAATAGGCTCGTGACCTGGGGGGGGGGGCGGCCGTGTTGTGATACCTCAACTCTACCTTCGAGCCTAAGCCGTGGGGGGGGGGTAGGGGGGTGTCATGATGTGGTCGCAAATCTGTCCTCCCGGTCGTCCACGGAACATCCCTCTAGGGGGGGGTGGGATGGAGTATTCCAGCGAAGGCACGTACGCGTAACAAATCAACAAAAACCGACATGGTGTCAAAGGGAGATACCTTTTGCTATTTATTGACTAGCAAGTGCAAATACTTTCAACAAGTAGTGGGACGGTGTGGCTACCATGCACAATGAGAAACAATATTAGGCAGGTGCCACTTACCATGACCAAGTAATTTTTCTGTCTGGTCAACGTTGACAACCCATAATATGGGTCCCGAATTGTCAGAGGGGGAAACAATGGGTTGGGAATACTAGATACCAACTACCAAGTACAATGAATTTCAGTCAGTAGTAGCACGGCGTGGCTACCATGCACAATGACCGACCAAAGTAGGCATATGTACTGCCTTTGACCAAAGAAATCCGCTGTGTGTGGTCAACGTTGACAACTCATAATAGGAGTCACAAATGGTCAGAGGGGGAAACAATGGTTTGGGAAAACCAAGTATCACATAGCAAGCACAAGGGGCTTCAATACGTTGTGGCACGGTGTGGAGACCATGCACGATGACCAACCAAAGTAGGCATATGTCACTGACCATGACCAAATAATGTCACTAAGTGTGGTATACTTTGACAACTCACAGCACGAGTCACAAATGGTCAGGGTGGAAGGTAATGGTTTGTGAGTACTAGTTATCGACTAGCAAGTACAAATACCTTCAATATTTTGTGGCACAATGTGGCTTCAATGCACAGTGACCAACTAAAGTATGCATATGTCACTTACCATGACGAAAGAATTTCACTTCATGTGGTCAACATTGAAAACGCATAACACGAGTCACAAATGGTCAGAGGGGAAAACAATGGGTTGGGAACACTAGTTATCAACTAGCAAGTACAAAGACCTCCAACAAGCAGTGGCATGGTATGACTAGCGTGCACAGTGACCAACCAAAGGATGCATACGTCACTGAGTACGACCGAATAAGTCCACTATGTGTGGTCAACATTGACAACTCATAACACGAGTCACAAATGGTGAGAGGGAGAGACAATGGTTTGGGAAGCCTTTGTATCGACTAGAAAGAACAAAGAACTTCAATACGTAGTGGCACGGAATGGCTAATATGCACACCAAACAACCAAACTAGGCATATGTCACTGATCATGACCAGAGAATTTCAATATGGGTGGTCAACGTTGCCCATCCATAACACGAGTCACAAATGGTCAGGACAGGAAACAATGCTATGGGAATATCGGTTCTCAACTACCAAGTATAACGACGTTCATTCAGTAGTAGCACGGTGTGGCTACCATGCACAATGACCGACCAAAGTAGGCATATGTACTGCCTTTGACCAAAAGGCAGTACAAAGGGCAAAAGGCATACGAGTCACAAATGGTCAGAGGGGGAAACAATGGTTTGGGAACACCAGGTATCAGATAGCAAGCACAAGGGGCTTCAATAGGTTGTGGCACGGTGTGGAGACCATGCACGATGACCAACCAAAGTAGGCATATGTCACTGACCATGAGCAAATAATGACACTAAGCGTGGTAAACTTTGACAACTCACAACACGACTCACAAATGGTCAGGGTGGAAGATAATGGTTTGTGCAAACTAGTTATCGACTAGCAAGTACAAATACCTTCAATATGTAGTGGCACAATGTGGCTTAAATGCACAGAGACCAACCAAAGTATGCATATGTCACTAACCATGACCAACAAATTTCACTTATTGTGGTCAACGTTGAAAACGCATAACTCGAGTCACAAATGGTCAGAGGGGAAAACAATGGGGTGGGAACACTAGTTATCAACTAGCAAGTACAACGACCTTCAACAAGCAGTGGCACAGTATGGCTAGCGTGCACAGTGATCAACCAAAGGATGCATACGTCACTGACTACGACCGAATAAGTCCACTATGTGTGGTCAACATTGACAACTCATAACACGAGTCACAAATGGTCAGAGGGAGAGACAATGGTTTGGGAAGCCTATGTATTGGGTAGAAAGACAAAGAACTTCCATACGTAGTGGCACGGTGTGGCTAATTTGCACAGCAAACAACCAAACGAGGCATTTGTCACTGATCATGACCAGAGAATTTCAATATGGGTGGTCAACGTTGACTAACCATAACGCGAGTCACAAACGGTCAGGAGATGAAACAATGCTATGAGAATATCGGTTCTCAACTACCAAGTACAATGAACTTCAGTCAGTAGTAGCACGGTGTGCCTATCGTGCACAATGACTGACCAAAGTAGGCATATGTACTGCCTTTGACCACAGAAATCCGCTCTGTGTGGTCAACGTTGACAACTCATAATACGAGTCACAAATGGTCAGAGGGGGAAACAATGCTTTGGGAACACCAAGTATCAAACAGAAAGCACAAGGGGCTTCAATACACTAAGGCACGGTGTGGAGACCATGCACGATGACCAACCAAAGTATGCATATGTCACTGACCATGCCCAAATTCAGTCACTAAGTGTGGTAAACTTTGACAACTCATAACACGAGTCACAAATGGTCAGGGTGGTAGATAATGGTTTGCGAATACTATGTATCGACTAGCAAGTACAAATACCTTCAATACGTAGTGGCACAATGTGGCTTCAATGCACAGTGACCAACCAAAGTATGCATATGTCACTAACCATGACCAACAAATATCACTTCCTGTGGTCAATGTGGAAATGCATAACACGAGTCACAAATGGTCAGAGGGGAAAACAATGGATTGGGAACACTAGTTATCAACTAGCAAGTACAAAGACCTTCAAAAAGCAGTGGCACGGTATGGCTAGCTTGCACAGTGACCAACCAAAGGATGCATATGTCACTGACTAAGACCGAATAAGTCCACTATGTGTGGTCAACATTGACAACTCATAACACGAGTCACAAATGGTCAGAGGGAGTGGCAATGGTTTGGGAAGCCTATGTATTGGCTAGAAAGGACAAAGAACTTCAATACGTAGTGGCATGGTGTGGCTAATATGCACACCAAACAACCAAACTAGGCATATGTCACTGATCATGACCAGAGAATTTCAATATGGGTGGTCAACGTTGACCAACCATAGCACGAGTCACAAANAACTAGCAAGTACAAAGACCTTCAACAAGCAGTGGCACGGTATGGCTAGCGTGCACAGTGACCAACCAAAGGATGCATACGTCACTGACTACGACCGAATAAGTCCACTATGTGTGGTCAACATTGACAACTCATAACACGAGTCACAAATGGTCAGAGGGAGAGACAATGGTTTGGGAAGCCTATGTATTGGCTAGAAAGGACAAAGAACTTCAATACGTAGTGGCACGGTGTGGCTAATATGCACACCAAACAACCAAACTAGGCATATGTCACTGATCATGACCAGAGAATTTCAATATGGGTGGTCAACGTTGACCAACCATAGCACGAGTCACGAACGGTCAGGACAGGAAACAATGCTATGTGAATATCGGTTCTCAACTACCAATTACAACAACCTTCAGTCAGTAGTAGCACGGTGTGGCAACCATGCACAATGACCGACCATAGTAGGCATATGTACTGCCTTTGACGAAAGAAATCTGCTCTGTGTGGTCAACGTGGACAACTCATAATACGAGTCACAAATGGTCAGAGGGGGAAACAATGGTTTGGGAATACCAAGTATCAAATAGCAAGCACAAGGGGCTTTAATACGCTGTGGCAAGATGTGGAGACCATGCACAATGACCAACCAAAGTATGCATATGTCCCTGACCATGACCAAATAATGTCACTAAGTGTGGTAAACTTTGACAACTCACAACACGAGTCACAGATGGTCAGGGTGGAAGATAATGGTTTGTGCATACTAGTTATCGACTAGCAAGTACAAATGCCTTCAATGTGTAGTGGCACAATGTGGCTTCAATGCAGAGTGACCAACCAAAGTATGCATATGTCACTGACCATGAAAAAAGAAGTTCACTTTATGTGGTCAACGTTGAAAATGCATAACACGAGTCACAAATGGTCAGAGGGGAAAACAATGGGTTGGTAACACTAGTTATCAACCAGCAAGTACAAAGACCTTTAACAAGCAGTGGCACGGTATGGCTAGCGTGCACAGTGACCAATCAAAGGATGCATACGTCACTGACTACGACCGAATAATTCCACTATGTGTGGTCAACATTGACAACTAATAACACGAGTCACAAATGGACAGAGGGAGAGACAATGGTTTGGGAAGCCTATGTATTGACTAGAAAGGACAAAGAACTTCAATACGTAGTGGCAAGGTGTGGCTAATATGCACACCAAACAACCAAACTAGGCACATGTCACTGATCATGACCAGAGGACTTCAATATGGGTGGTCAATGTTGACCAACCATAACACGAGTCACAAACGGTCAGGAGAGGAAACAATGCTATGGGAATATCGGTTCTCAACTATTGAGTACAATGACTTTCAGTCAGTAGTAGCACGGTATGCCTACCATGCACAATGACCGACCAATGTAGGCATATGTACTGCATTTGACCAAAGAAATCCGCTCTGTGTGGTCAACGTTGACAACTCATAATACGAGTCACAAATGGTCAGAGGGAGAAACAATGGTTTGGGAACACCAAGTATCACATAGCAAGCACAAGGGGCTTCAATACGTTGTGGCACGGTGTGGATACCATGCACGATGACCAACCAAAGTAGGTATATGTCACTGACCATGAGCAATTAATGTCACTAAGTGTGGTAAACTTTGACAATTCATAACACGAGTCACAAATGGTCAGGGTGGAAGATAATGGTTTGTGCATACTAGTTATCGACTAGAAAGTACAAACACCTTCAATATGTAGTGGCACAATGTGGCTTCAATGCACAGTGACCAACGAAAGTATGCATATGTCACTAACCATGACCAACAAATTTCACTTCATGATGTCAACGTTGAAAACGCATAACACGAGTCACGAATGGTCAGAGGGGAAAACAATGGGTTAGGAACACTAGTTATCAACTAGCAAGTACAACGACCTTCAACAAGTAGTGGCACGGTATGGCTAGCGTGCAGAGTGATCAACCAAAGGATGCATACGTCACTGACTAGGACCGAATAAGTCCACTATGTGTGGTCAACATTGACAACTCATAACACGAGTCACAAATGGTCGGAGGGAGAGACAATGGTTTCGGAAGCCTATGTATTGACGAGAAAGGACAAAGAAATTAAATACGTAGTGGCACGATGAGGCTAATGTGCAAACCAAACAACCAAACTAGGCTTATGTCACTAATCATGACCAGAGAATTTCAATATGGGTGGTCAACGTTGACCAACCATGACACGAGTCACAAACGGTCAGGAGAGAAAACAATGCTATGGGAATATCGGTTCTCAATTACCAAGTACAACAACCTTCAGTCAGTAGTAGCATGGTGTGGCTACCATGCACAATGACCGACCAAAGTAGGCATATGTACTGCCTTTGACCAAAGAAATCCGCTGTGTGTGGTCAAAGTTTACAACTCATAATACGAGTCACAAATGGTGAGAAGGGGAAACAATGGTTTGGGAACACCAAGTATCACATATGAAGCACAAGGAGCTTCAATACATTGTGGCACGGTGTGGAGACTATGCACGATGACCAACCAAAGTAGGCATATGTCACTAAGTGTGGTAAACTTTGACAACTCACAACACGGCTCACAAATGGTCAGGGTGGAAGGTAATGGTTTGTGAATACTACTTATCGACTAGCAAGTACAAATACATTCAATATGTAGTGTCACAATGTGGCTTCAATGCACAGTGACCAACCAAAGTCGGCATATGTCACTAACGATGACCAACAAATTTCACTTCATGTGGTCAACGTTGAAATCGCATAACACGAGTCACAAATGGTCAGAGGGGAAAGCAATGGGTTGGGAACACTAGTTATCAACTAGCAAGTACAACGACCTTCAACAAGCAGTGGCACGGTATGGCTAGCGTGCACAGTGACCAACCAAAGGATGCATACATCACTAACTATGACCGAATAAGTCCTCGAGGTGTGGTCAACATTGACAACTCATAACACGAGTCACAAATGGTCAGAGGGAGAGACAATGGTTTGGGAAGCCTATGTATTGACTAGAAAGGACAAAGAACTTCAATACGTTGTGGCACGGTGTGGCTAATATGCACACCAAACAACCAAACATTGCATATGTCACTGATCATGACCAGAGAATTTCAACATGGGTGGTCAACGTTGACCAACCATAACACGAGTCACAAACGGTCAGGAGAGAAAAAAATTCTATGGGACTATTGGTTCTCAACTACCAAGTACAACAACCTTCAGTCAGTAGTAGCACGGTGTGGCTACCATGCACAATGAGCGACCAGAGTAGGCATATGTACTGCCTTTGACCAAAGAAGTCCGCTTTGTGTGGTCAACGTTTACAACTCATAATATGAGTCACAATTGGTCAGAGGGGGAAACAATGGTTTGGGAACACCAAGTATCACATAGCAAGCACAAGGGGCTTCAATACGTTGTGGCACGGTGTGGAGACCATGCACGATGACCAACCAAAGTAGGCATATGTCACTGACCATGACCAAATAAT
>SZWC01006838.1:90793-102738 GCA_023375785.1 Penium margaritaceum | reverse complement strand
CCCCCCCCCCCCCCCCCCCCTTGTGTCATGCATTTCGTGCCATCCACTTGCCTTGTACATGTATTTTTGCGACATGCAGCCCCATGTGCTTCTCACACTCTTTCTGAGCTGCAGAAATTTGCACCAAAACCAGCTGACTGGCAGAATTCCAGCTTCCATTGTTGGCCTAAGAAGTCTGTCAAAACTGTGAGTGATTAGTGCTGGGACCAGGATATTAACACAAACAGCGCTGTGGCCACAGCTGCAGAAACTCTGTAGCCAGAAACTCGGTAGCTCTGTGGCCACAGAGCGTGTCGCTCTGTGGCTGCAGCTACTTCTACCACTTCCATCTCATCCTCCCAGGGGCAATGTATCAGCCTTGCCAATAGCACTATGGACAAGTTGCTGCAAAGTGATTACATTAATGAGCTGCCACAGTGGCATCACAATAAGGCATGACTAGGAATATCCGTGCAACTTCTACAAGTCTAACAGTTTGTGCGAGTTGTTGAACAGTCTAAAACTTGTATGGTGCCTTTGAGGCAAATTCAGCTATCCAGGAACTATTTAAGGATCTATCGGTGAGTTGTTTATCAATGATTTGTACAACATTTGGTATAATCTGGCTCAAAGTTTTGGACACTTGCAAATAGCTGACCAGTATTGAAATTGTATTTGACTGGTCTTCAAGTATTTGTGACATTCTGTCAAGAACTTGCAAAAGTCAAATATTTTTAAGGGCAAAGACCATAGTGTCAGTAGTGTTCGCCTACAATCTAATGCTAAAAAAATTTCCAGTCAGTTGATATAAAACACTGGAAAATATCCGGGTTCAGACGAAGTGAAACAAAGTTTCTTTCTGCAAAGGATAACACTGGCAATCAGCAGACATTGTGTTGTCGGGCATGGGGAATGGCAGCTTGCCTGGGGAAGACAGGCTATTCAATGAGCAAGCCATGGAGGAGAAGGGCAAGGGGGCCTGCATGCCATCGATCATGGGTTCCATGGCCATCGCCGACTTTGTGAAGGCCACTCTCGGGCCTAAAGACATGGACACAGCTATGTGATTTAAAGAGGGGGAGTCTAGTGGTCACCAACGATGGCACCACCATCCTCCAGTTGCTGCACACTGACAGCCCTGGCGCTAAAGTGCTCGAGGACATATCTCAGGTACAGGTTGATGAGGTGGGAAATGGCACAAAGTCGGTGGTGGTGTTGGCGGGCGAGCTGATGCAAGAGGCGGAGAAACGGATTGCGGCCAAGTTGCAGCCCATGACAGTTACCGCAATTTCCTGCATGGTGCTTGACTGTACACAGGATGCGCTTGAGAAGTAGAGCAGGGACAACCAAAATGACACAGACAAGTTCAACGAGGACCTGCTGCGCATAGCGCGCACCACACTGTCCTCCAAGATTCTATCGCAGGAGAAGGACCACTTTGCCGAGCTCGTCGTAGATGCGGTCATGTGCCTCAAGGGAAGCACAAACATGGAGACCATCCAGATCATCAAGAAGGCGGGTGGATCGTTGAGGAACTCACACCCGGACAAGCGCACCGGCGTGGGAAAGCCCAGGCGCATCGAGAACGCCAAAATCCTCGTCGCCAACATGGCCATGGGCACGGACAAGGTGAAGATCTATGGCACGTGCGTGTGCATGGAAGGCGTGGCATGCATGGCGGAGACTCAGACAAGAGAGAAGAAGATGAAGCGCAAGGTGGAAAAGATCCTCACTTATGGCATCAACGCATTTGTGAACCACCAGCTAATCTACAACTACCCCAAGGAACTCTTCTGGGAGGCGGGGCGTGATGGCCATTGAGCACGCTGACTTTGATAGCATTAAACACCTCGCGCTCTTCACAGGCCGCAAGATCATGTCAACTTCTGAGGACCCAGAGAACGTGATGCTGGAGCAGTGCAAGGTGATAGAGGAGGTCATGATTGGAAAAGACAAGCTCATCTAATTCCCCGGTGTCGCAATGGGCGAGGCGTGCACCATCGTGCTCAGGGGACCCAGCTCGCGCGCTTTGGATGAGGTGGAGCACTCGCTGCAGGACGCGCTGTGCATGCTGTTGCAGACGGTGGGAGACGTGCATGGTGTGTGGGGCGGTGGCTGGCCAGAGGCCATGATGGCGGCGCGCGTGGACAACCTCACCAAGCGCACGTTGAGAAAGAATGTACTCGCTGTGGAGGCGTTTGGTGCAGTGCTGCGAGGCATATCCGCCACCGTCGCCAACACCGCGGGGCTTGACAGCGCAGAGCTGATCTTGCAGCTGCACGCCACCCACACACAGGACGACAGCACCGCCGGCATCGACATGATCACGGGGCAGGTGGGAGACATGGATAATCTTGGCATCTACGAGGCGTTGAAGGTGAAGCAGGTGGTGCTGCTGTTGGCCACGGAGGCTGCGGAGATAATCTTACGCATTGATGACATCATCATGTGCGCTCCCAGATGCAGGGAAGAGAGGATGTGATGAGCAGAAGCGTCACTTTCTTTGTAGCAGAGAAGCAGATTTGAAGGTACCGCCACTTGAAGGCAGTTCCAGTGTGCGACGTGTGAGGCCCAGGACCGTAAAGCAAAACAGGATTGTTTTCTCTTTCAATGATTCAACACAGAGAAGATTGGAACCAAGTATGAAAGGCACCTTGCCATTGGGTTGGAGAAGCAGGAACTCCATAAACTTGGTGTCACACTGCTGGAAAGGGTTTTCGTACAGTTGAAAATTCTATCAAGAAGAAAGAGTGAATTGTTGCATAAAGTTCCGTCTTGCAAGGTGGTTATGCGTAGCATGATTAATCCATCATTGTTCTGACACTGAGAACAATTTCTTACACCAGCAACTTATGTAGCCAAAAAGTGAATGGCGTACATTGTCTTCCATTGCAAAGAAAACTTTTCAATCTTTTCATCCATTGTGAACTAGATCACAGCCCTGAGGTGTTACTGGCTAAAAATACTGCGCACGGTTGGCAGTAGACGCAGCACAAGCTGTTCACGGTTGGACCTTTGGTGGGGATCCGAGAGTTGTGTGATGCACTAGCACCGGTTTACCTGGCCTGGGTTTTGTGTTGATGTGGCAATATTGGGCTTGAAGATCAATATCGTTGGTCGTATAGCCAGTCTAGACCGTGCTTGTGGTCACCAGCTGTAAGCTGTGACGCGCATGTGGTGACGTAGTGCCTCATGCCCTCTGGGAGACCTTTTTTTCAGACATGCAGATCCATGGGCTGCCTATGTACACTGTTCAAGCAGAGTTTTAAGAGACAACCAGCTAACTGGCGGGATTCCAGCATCCATTGGTGATATAACACGTCTACAATCTTTGTGAGTGGTACCGCAGGCAAGAAAAAGAGTTGAGAGGTTGGTGCAGTGGAGTTCCATCCACTTTTTACCCCCTGAGGAAGTTCTTTGTAAGTGGTAGAATTCCTGAGCAATGAAGTAGTTGGTCGTTGACGGTGTTATTCCTTCAGCAGAAAAGGAGAACTTCATGGACCTTGGCGTCCTGGTGGCATTTGAAACTGAGTGAAGAGTGTTGAATTGCCAGACGTTGAGAAAACAAACCTGTCATCCATTGGATCTCTGCAAGTGCAGACCCCGCATTTGAGGAAAGCAGGACATATGAGTTGACACACAGGTTTATTAAATGTGAAGTGTTCCATCCAATCTTCCAGTGATGTGCTTTGTCCCTTCCTGATGTGTTCTCCCCGAGCGTCAATCTTATGCTAAGAAATCCCCAGCTCAGCAGGTGAAGGACAACAAAATGTGTGCGTGGCCTCGGCAGGGAAAACAGGAACTACACAAGGTTTCTGTCACACAACAAGAAAGCATAACCTTTTTCTAACGATCGTGCTGTCAAGAGGAAGGACTGGAGAGTGCCATGCAGAATCCCATCTTACAAGATGGGTTTCTCTTGTATAATCTTCCCATCATTACAATTGCACCAACCACCTTTTACACCGCTGACTTCTCCAGCTAACCAGAAGTTGGCGCGTGTGATATGTGTGGAGCTTGTTCTCCATTGTCATATAATCTTCCCATCATTACAATTGTCAATTGCAGAAAATTTGTGGGATGTTTTTTTCCCTTGTGGAAAGTATCAGAAGCCCTGACATGTTTTTTGCTTTTGAACTGGTGCATGGGTGACAGTGGTTGCACATGCCATTTGCTGTAGAAACTTCCATTGATATCTGAGGGTCTTATGCTGCATTCGCACCAGAAAGGCACGTCTGTCCTCATTTGCCTGAACTGGAGTCATTTCAGCCTGGTAGAATTTGGCCTGAATGATCAAAATCCTTTGTTACATGTCTGGTTCAGACCTTGATTGTTGCATCCACTTTGTGGTCACCAGCTGTAGGCTGTCACGTGCATTCCCTGCCATACTGCCTCATGCTCTGCGGAAAATTTTCTGCTTGAGACATCCAGATCCATGGGTTTCTGATTAAGGCTGTTTGAACACAGATTTCTGATCCTTGCTGGTCAGCTGACCAGAAAGGGTCAAAGCACACCGTTGGTTTGGATTGACAAACAGTTAAAAGAGGATGAGCTGCCAGTGCCCATTTTTAGAGCGGTGCCCTCCATGGCGGCCTTGTAGCAGAGCATTGCAGCGTGACTCTACCAGAAGATGAGTGTGCTGTTGGTTCACGGGTCGTATGGACCGGTGGATCAAGGAGGCAGGGGTGGTGGCCTTGCGCCACTGTACATGCAGGAGAGAGGAGGCATGCGGGCAGAGCAATGGGTGCTGTCGCTGAACACAGAGTACGTGCTGGGCAACAGCAGCAAGAGCTCTCTGTGGCTTCAAGACATACCGTCAGGAGAGGATAACAGGACCTTTCTTCCAGCCGCGGACTTTAACCTCCATGCCCAGCTGTGGCTTAGCCTTCCCCTTTGGGCACCTGGAGCAGGTGGCACTGAACGGGCTTGCGCCGACTGCGGTGATGTAGAAGGAGGGGGGATACAGTGTGGCGGGTTCACAACGCCATTCAGGATGAGCTGGTTGACATCTGGAGGGAGCACCGCATCACCTTATGGGTCGAGCCCAAGGAAATATTGCCGGTGCCTGGTGAACAGGGTTTACTGCACCCAGACCTTACCCTTGAGGACAACAAGTCGGGCGTCACGTGAGTGCTCGATGTTACGGCCGTGGACGTGCAGGGGCAGAGAGCTGGTGTGCCAGGGAAGACCGTCTGGGAGACGCGTTTTGGGTCTTCTTTGCCTGCCTCACAAAAATCTGCCTCTTCTGCAGGACGCGGAAGTGTTGAGCTGAGGCTCTGCAGCTCTGGGCTCAGTGCACCGCAGGAGCCTTGGCCAAGCGTGCGTCCATTGCGGGCATTCGGAGCCAGCGTGTGGCCACCCGGCTCACTGGGTTACGCATGCCCAGGTGAAGGCACCCTTCCCAGTCGAGGTGGCGCCAGTGGCTCAGAGGGGGTGGGTGCAGCGAGCCCTAGCGCTCTCTGACTGGTGTTGGATGGAGCCTGTCTTTGCTCGTGCCTAGGTTGTGTGCATGCCTACTTTGTTGTGCCGTAGGTGACGGCATACCACATGGTTGTGCTGGTCTATGGTGGTATTGCATGTTCCTCTTTATTGAAGAAAGCTCCTTTCAAGAACCAGAAAAACATTTTTTGGGGTGTGCAGCAGGTGGATTCGCTGGGGCTTTGACCTCTCCCTGGCACTGGCCCTGGGAGGCAAGCTCCCAGACTCCCCTAGCCACAGATGGAGGTCGGAGAGGGCATGTGGGGGCCTTCTGGGACAACACGACCATGTGTGGGCCTCCGCATTTGCTAGGAGCTTGCATGAATGCCATGGTGGAGGCAGCGGCTCTCCATGGCCTTCCGGTCTGGCCGGGGAAGTGCATGCTGTGGCAGCAGTCTGAGGAGTGGTTCCATAGTCCCTGGCAGGTCTGCCGTGGACAGCCAGGGGAGTGGGGTTCCTGGGCTACACCATGGGCATCCAGTCACTCCAAAAGGAGTGGGGAGAGGAGTGGTTTTAGCTGCACGTACGAGGCCCCTCGCAGTTGAGTTTCATGGAGGATGTGCAGGACGCTCCTCCGCCTCTGTGTGATCGCCCAGTTGGACCTCTGCGTGCAGGCTCTCCCATCAGAGCCTTCCTGGCTGGCGGTGCAGCGATTTGACACAACACTGTGGGAAGTGGTGCTCCACCCCCTGAAGGTCCCGATGGTGGCAATGGAGGGGTCGGAGGACTGGAACCTGCAGTGGCTGGCACGGTTACAGATGCAGTTGCCATTTGGCTTTGGGGGAGCAGGACTATTGAAATTGAGTGCCCGCAATCAGCCACCAGAAGCCTATGGCTTTGCTACTAGATCACTGCTCCACACCATCATGTCCAGTTTTGATGTTTTCCTCCCAACATCGAGAGAGTAGGGCTTCCTCTTCCCCCCCTGGGGCCAGAGAAATTCCTTGGGCTTGACCCCTTTTACCACAAATGGGGGATCACGTGGGTAATCAATGTTACAACTGTGGACAGGCAGGGGCAGAGGGTCAGTGGGCCGGGGAAGGGCATCCATGCGGCACGGAAGGACAAGGCAGACAAGTACACGGCTGCACTACAGAGGAAGCACTACTTGCGTGCGCTGGCGCGAGAGACACTGGGCGGCCTGGGAGATGCTTTTTGGGTTATCCTCACTTGCCTGGCAAATATCTTCCTCTCGCATGGGATGCAGCAGTGCTCAGCTGAGGCTGTGGAATGCTAGGCTCAACACACCATGAAGGCCTTGGCATAGGTGGCGGCGTACTATACCACGTAGTTGTGCGGGTCTGTGGCGGCATTGCGTGTTCCCTTTCATTGAACAAAGCTGTATCCCAAAAGGAAGGGGGGGGGGGGATCTAGCTTGTCCAATCTGAACTGAAACCTGAATCTTAGGTTTGGAGCCAGATATGGTTCATGTTCTCGGGCTTGAACAGTTTGGATTGGATTGGAAATTGTTCGACNTTGTGCGGGTCTGTGGCGGCATTGCGTGTTCCCTTTCATTGAACAAAGCTGTATCCCAAAAGGAAGGGGGGGGGGGGATCTAGCTTGTCCAATCTGAACTGAAACCTGAATCTTAGGTTTGGAGCCAGATATGGTTCATGTTCTCGGGCTTGAACAGTTTGGATTGGATTGGAAATTGTTCGACTGTTGGATCTGATCAAACTTTATCCAATCCGATTCAACAGCTTTGACTCCCAGCTCACAGCCATTGAAGACCAGGGTGCACACCAATAAGCAGCAGTGCGCAACTTTAAAGAGTATTATGAGGAATAAGTAGCAGCAGTGAGCAGTGTTCAGGAATGCAGCAGAAATAAAGTTTGCAGTAGTGGGCCGCAGTGAGCACAAGTGACAGCAGTGAGGCACAAAATTGGTGGTGCTTGCAGCAGCAGCAGCAGCAGCAGCAGCAGCAGCCGCCGCCGTTGCCAGCGGCAGCTTCCACATGCAACACCAATCCTGCAGGCGGATTGAGCAGACTGAAGGGAGCTTAAACTTACACTGGAGTAGTATTCATGTCCATCTGCATCTGCAACATCAAATCTATAACCATTTTTCAGATTGCAGTCCCTTCCAACAGGAGGTGCACTGGCATTCTCATATAGTCCAGTTTCACCTTGTGGGCACAAATGAGTCACCAGACGTCCAGGATGGGCAGTGCAGTTTTGGACATGGGCTGAGAAAATTTGGGCCTATGCCACTTAGATCACCGACCACACCTTGCACATGCCATCCAACATTGTGTTTGTAGTCCATGGGCCGTACTCCAAGGTGTGCCGCCTCAGGGTGCTTGCACATTGGCGGCTCTGAGAGTCAAGATGCAGCCTTTGTTTTCTATTGAAAAAAAAACAACCCTGATATAATGAAAGGGACAGTGTTCACCTGGGCCCCTCGAACAGCGGTACATCGATGTGCACCGCGACACATGGATGTGATCCCTTGTTACATTCGCCACAGCAGAACACATGGTTGTGTGGGAGGGGGAAGGGGGAGGGGAGGGTGGGGGGTAGGCTATGAGACCTCCCTGCCACTTTTTCTGGGGCAATGGCATTCTTCCACAGCATTGTGTTATACGACATTGTATGAATTCCTCACACCTGCATGATTTTCTATGCTCACATCTTCTACTAAGCATGAACAAAGTGTGAGAGGGATTCACATTTCATTCACACATACTGCAATTTCCTCAACTGCATTGCACAACTGCATTGTGCCGAAAAGTGTCACACTAGCATTTCATGAAGTAGCTGAAAAAAAATTGCACTTATTTTCCACACATGATGCTAAAAAGCAAGGACGTCCGAGCCCAGTGTGCCGCCATCCGCTACTACACTGTCTCCCACCCCTGGTCCCGGCCGCTTACCTACCGGAGGTCGTGCCGGTTGCTCGGCGCGAGCGTGCGCGCCAAGCCTTGGCGCTGTCTGACTTATGCGGGGTTGATCCCGCCCTTGTTGGCTTCTAGCTTGCATGCCCACCGCATTGTGCCGTTTGCGGCAGCTTTCATACCACGTGATTGTGCCGGTCCGTGGCGGCTTTGCATGCTCCCTTTTCTTAACACAACTCTTCAACTAATAAAAGCAAGGGGACCACAGAGGTTATGCAAGGGATTTTAAATGGGAAAAAACCAACTTTGTTACTCATGGTTCAAGAGCAATGGGCGTCAAAGCCCACTATCTATCGGAGTGCCTAGAGCACTTACTTGCCTTCTTGGTGGCACGTGTGCTAGTCCCCACCATAGCTGCCTTCTTGGCAGCCAGTCCAGCATTCCCACGAGCACCCCTAGCACTCCCACTGCCACTCCCCTTCTTCCTAGTCCCTCCAGCTGCAGCACTTCCAGTTGCCCTGATTGATGCACTCCTGCCTGCCCCATTGTCCACAGACTCTCCATCTCCTTCCCCATCCTCCTCACAATAGGGTGAAAAGAAGAAAGCATTGCCTGTTACGGCATGCATGGCATGCACAGCTCAATTACCATGGTGACATAAAAAATCTTTTCTCACCCATGTGAGGGCTAAGAAACTATCATTTCATGATGTCCCACTCAGAGATGTAGCAGCTCTGTGAACATGATGCAACAATGCTCTAAAGCAAGAATTGTGTCAACATGAGAAATGATGAGTACCTTGAAAAGACCATCAGATTTCTCCAAACTTGTTATGAGTTTCATCATTCCCATGTTATTCAATGAAATCTGTGGTCATTTCTGACGCAATCAATGTCTCCAGCTCATAAAGACATGGCTTTAACAATCTCATCCCCCTTGATGAAAAATTATTTGCAGCCCAGCGTCCCTAGTGCACAGGATTAGCTGGCCTGAGATGTTTGTCAATTTTGACGTGGCCCATGGGTGCAAATGATTGCAGCAGATGTTCGTGGTGAATAAGCTGGTTGGCACCCGAGGGCTGCATGGCCCATAAAAATGAAATTGTATGGATCTGCTGGGCCTGAATTCTTTGTGATCAACATTGGCTTGTGTGGACAAAGTCTTAGGCCAGCTGCTGGTCACCAATGAGCTTTTTGCATACACCTTGTGGTCGTCAGCTATAATCTGTTGCGTGCACTCAAAGCAAGACCTGAACAATGAATCTATGCTCTATTCTCCTTTTCAGCTGTGGTACAGATAACCATTTGAGACAACTGTCATTCTGTAATTAATGTGTGAATGCAGAGAGCTGAGCCGCAATCAACTGTCTGGCAACATTCCAGATTCTGTTGGTGCCCTAGCAAACCTGGAGCATCTGTGAGTAGTAGCGCGTGTAACAAGAAAACGTGGGAAGTCTCTGTCTTGGTGAAGTTCCTTTTAGATTCACGTCACATGCTTTTGGACGTGATCCACGTATTTCCTAGGAAGTGACATAATAATGATGATGATTATTATTTTATTGTCATTACTATTTGTTTTAAAGCATTTCATTCACATAATGGGAAGACATGCAAAGCCGCTCCAAATCGGCACAACTTCGGGGTATTTGAAAATATGCAAAGCCGCCCCTTACCGGCACAACTACGGGGTATGAAAATGCATGCAAACGCCGCCACCGTCAGCGCAATAAGGTGGACTACAGAAAGTGGGAGCTAGGCTTCCCAGAAAGTTGGCTCCACGCTGCACAGGGCGGAGTGTGTGAGACTGCAAACTGGAGCTGGACTGTTGTCAGACAGTTGATTGTTACCCCACTGCAGGTCCTTGACCGCTTTGACTCGATGATATGGGCGACGTTTTTTTCCTTGCTCCCGCCCCAGGCAGCGGTCGATGGTTCGGAGGAATTGGAGCTATAGGGGCTGGAGCGATGGTAGCTGCAGCTACCACTGAGCCTTGGAGGGGCCGGCCTTCTTAGTGCTCAAGACCGGGCACCCCTCGCCTACACGTGCGCGCCGGGTCCCTCTTGCACACCCTCACGTTTGAGTTTGGATCCTTCCTACCCGCCGGCAGGGACCTCGACTTCCTATTCCCGCTTTGGGGACAGGTCGATTGTGAGCTGCCTCCGTCGGTGTTCCAGGCCTTCCTGTCCATGGTGGCCTTGCACCAGGACGGAGAGTCACGGCTTTACCAGCAGCTGAGCGCGCTCTTCTTCACGAGTCGCGGGGAGCAGTGGCTGGGGGAGGCCGGGGCGGTGGCGCTGTGCGATTGGGCATGTGACAGGCCGGGGCTGCGGCGCCAGCACGAGTTCCTGTCGTCGGGTTCAGAGCAAGTGCTGGGCCACGGTGACACGGGGGAGCTCCTTATGGCTGCAGGCTAGGCTGGCAGGAGTTACGGACATGACCCATCTCTCCGTTGAGGACTTTCGCCTTCACGCCCAACTCTGGCTGGGCCTTCCTTGGGTCACTTGGAGATGGTGGGGCTGGACGGGTTGGAGCCGGCCGCGGTGACACAGCGAGAGGGGGGGGGGGGGCTCACTTGCGGTCCACAACGCCATTTGCGACGAGCTTGCTGACATCTGCCAGGAGCATCGCCTCACTGTCCACATCGAGCCTGCGCAGGTGTTGCCGCTGCCCGGCGGCCGGCGTTTCCTGCCCGGATCATACCCTGGTGGACAACGCGACCGGCACCACGTGGGATCTGGACGTCACCACCATGGATGCGTAGGGACAGCGGGCCGACCAGCCGGGGGCTGCTGTGTGGGCGGCTGAACGGGTCAAGAAGGCCTTGTACGTGACGGTGCCACTTCCTACGTCCGTTGGTGTGGGAGACCCTTGGTGGCCTGGGAGACGAGTTTTGGAACTTCCTCCACCGGCTGGCGCAGCCCTGCCTCGCTCATGGGTCCCGCTAGTGCTCGGCTGAGGTCTTTGAGCACTGGGCCCAGCGGGCGGTAGCAGTCCTGGCGCAGCGCGCCTCCCTCACCGGCGTCCGAGACCAGTGTGCCGCCATCCGCTACTACATTGTCACCCACTCCCGGTCCCGGGCCCCTTACCCGCCGGAGGTCATGCCGGTTGCTCGGAGCGAGCGTGTGCGCCAAGCCTTGGTGCTGTCTGACTTATGCGGGGTTAAGCACGTCCTTGCTGGCCTCTAGCTTGCATAACCACCATATTGTGCCATTGGTGGCGGCTTTGCATACTCACTTTTCTTCATAGAGCTCTTCCAATCGAAAAAAATGATAATATTAGAATGAAACGCTTCATGAACATGAGGAAGACATTTTGCTGCCACGGACCAGCACAAGCACGTGGTGCAAATAAGCCACCACCCACCGTGGGGAGGGGGGGGGGAGAGAGAGATAGAGAGGGAGAGAGAGACAGAGAGAGAGAGAGAGAGAGAGAGAGAGAGAGGGAGAGAGAGAGGGGGAGAGAGTGAGTGAGTGGGAGAGAGAGAGAGAGAGAGAGAGAGAGAGATAGAGAGAGAGAGAGAGAGAGAGCAAGCAACAGAGACATAGTCATAGTCTGAAGGCAGGGCCTGATCCAACTCCTCCAAAGGATCTATGTCATAAAGGTAGGACAGAGCGAAAGGGCCAAGATGGATCCTCCTGATGCAAGTGACATATTCA
>SZWC01006837.1:108412-131108 GCA_023375785.1 Penium margaritaceum | reverse complement strand
ATAGATATAGATATAGATATAGATATAGATATAGATATAGATATAGATATAGATATAGATATAGATATAGATATAGATATAGATATAGATATAGATATAAATATAGATAAAGATATAGATCTAGATATAGATATAGATATAGATATAGATATAGATATAGATATAGATATAGATATAGATATAGATATAGATATAGATATCGATATAGATATAGATATAGATATAGATATAGATATAGATATAGATATAGATATAGATATAGATATGGATATAGATATAGATATAGATGTATATATATAGATATAGATATAGATATAGATATAGATATAGATATAGATATAGATATAAATACACATAGATATAGATATAGATATAGATATACATATACATATACATGGATGTTGATATAGCTATAGATATAATTACAGAGATAGATATAGATATAGATAAATGTATCGATATAGATATACATATACATGTATGTATAGATATATACATATATAGAAGTAATCAATATGGACACAGACATATAGAGATGGATGTAGAAAATCTTATATGTATCAACATACATATCGATATAGGTATGGATGTAGATACAGATATAGACCAAGATGTACATGTATTAACTGATATTGTGATTTACCTACTTTTATTGAATGGGCTTTAGGTAAATTGAATCTTATGGTGTTTTTTTTCTATGATGGATAGAAACCAAATCACCTCCTGAAATGGAAGAGGTGAGGCGCAAAGCCTTAGGAGGTTGTTTGAGGCTTTGACCCTTTCGTCCAACAGTTGAAAGGTAGTTGGTCAACCTCATACGCAAATTTCTTCGATCCTCATGTTGACTGTTTAGCTACCATCTCATCTTTAACGATGAGTGGCCCTTCTGCTTCTCTTGACCATCAAACTTCAACTGGATATTAAACTTCTCGGTGACTCTTCGGCACGCCTTCATGGTTTTGTTATCACGTTGGCCATTATGCAACTTCATGCAACATCACCAACCTCCATGGAGTTTCTCCAAGAACTACGTGAAGAGAATTAGTGCACTCACTTCAATATGCATTGATATGCCTTGATTCATCATCACGTTCCTTTTCATGCCTCAAATATCTACTGCTACAAGCCTCAGCCTCTAACACTACAGGCCACTACATTGAGATGCACCTCCTATAAAGGCAAGTGCTTTCCTTAGTGCAAGCTACTTGCTCTACTCTTGGTGTGGTTTTCAAAATATGTCTAAACATTTTTATGTTGTGTGCTTTGCTAGTCCACAAGTGAACAATTGTGCTATATCCATGCAGCTTGTTCGGGTAATTCTTCATGTACTTCTCTAATTGACCTAGGAATTCTTATAAATTTTTCAAAAGTTTCAAGCGTAAGATGCAGACCCATAAAATCCATCGTACATAAGGCCTATTGAGAAAGCTAGACAAGCAGAACATCACATCAAAAGGGCTGCACACATTCCTATATCAATTGTGCCACTTGATGAAGCTGGAGTAGTGGCATGTTTATCTGTCAAAGCGAGAAACACTTCTATAACACTTTACAAATTGGTTCATGAAGAGTCTTGTGTGGGAACATTCTTCATTTTCAATGGCAACAAACACAGCTCCAACAATCTTCACACTACTTGATAACAAAGTCAGCACGTTTGTCCATTACGGCAACAATTATGGATACATAATTGTGCATACTATTCGTTGAAGCTAGAGATGCAGCACATTTTTCATTAATGGTGGTGCACATTGTTCAAACTTTTAACAACAAACTAGTTGAAAATCTTTAAAAAAAGAGCATGAAGTCCTTCTCACATCAATCATACATACCTTGCTGGCAGAAAAAGATGGAACAAAGGAGTATGAAGCTCTCTTAGTGGCAACCGCAAGTATGCCACTAGTTGACAAAACTAAAACACAAGATAGTAATGCTTTTCTTACATCAATTACAAAATTCATTTCTACAAGGTCATCAGATGAAGTCAAAATGAGTGTAGATTTGTTTATGGATGAAACGGGAATCACTATGACCCATTCTTTAAGACAAGCTTTTTGGAGTGAGCAATAAGGGGGTTGAGCGACAGCTTTGACATGGTATAGTAAGAGTGACAATCACACGATTGTATGTGAAGTTACAAATTTGTCTCTGTAGAAACATGGGTGTGTCTTGACGAGGAATTTCTAATGTATATGTTAGATTTGATTCCCAATTCAAAACTAAGGAGGAGAAACTTTCCGATATGTGTGTTGTACATGCACATTCAGAATATGCATGCATGTTTTCCCATCTTGTTCAATAGTTGCATAGAGCAAGCAAGCACGAGTAGGTTCATGGCAGGGTCTAGGCAGGGTGGGGCTACACGTGACTGCACTGCTTGGACCACTTCCATCAACACATGCAAGCAAAGCTCTGGATCAAATACCACTCTAAATTATGTGGTGTGTTCACCACTAAGAATTGTATCAACTGCCACATGCATGACTTACTAGTTCCTCAGCAGTTGTAGACGTAACTCTATAGCTAGATGATGAGCAAAGAGTGGGGACTACTATGCGTAAGTGGCAACATATGCGACTAAGTAGCTAGGACCACGACCAAGTTACCACACTTCAGGAAGCTTCCTTGAAGCAGAAGAAGCATACCTTGGATCAAAAAGATTCCTTGAGGAGGAGGCTATGACCTTGTAGTGGGAAGTTTCCTTAAGACAAAGAGTAACTGGTCAACTTGCAAAAATCCTACTATAAAAGCATACTCAACTAAGTCCCTCAATTAACTCTAATGAGTAACTTTTGTAACTTTAGCAACTCCACCTCTGTTGAGAAAAACCTCAGACCAAGACTCTACAGATGTTCTTTTTCTTCAAGACCCACGATATCGTAGAAGCATCTTGGAAACGTGGGTTGGTAAGTGACCCTCATTACCCGAAGGCCTCACTTCCCAAAAGAGGTGACTTCCACGACTATAAAGCGGTCATCCTGAAGATCCCTCCCAAGACTCTTCTCATCTGTGAGCGTAGAACTATGTTGGGCGTACAGTTACTGTAACGCATCACATCCGCGTGTGTGGTGCTAATCAAGTGTGGAAGAACTCAACAGGATTTCCCTTCTGTGAACTCAATCAGCCTAGCAACACCGTGTTAGCTTGGCTAGGAAGGTGAAAGTACCTCACATGACCTACTCAGTCTAACAATGGCTGCGAACGTGGAGAGTAGGCTACTTTGCCCACCTGGATGCCATTTCACCTGAAAGTACGGTGATTGTGCAGAGACCTTTGCAACAACATCCTTGGTGGCTTTACAAGGTGTTGCTCCCTTGGATGGAGAAGGCTGCGTAATAGCATTGAGCTGAGCTATGTTTTGTGACTGTTTCCCTATACCATACTTGTACTTGACAGTCTTATCAATTACAAGTTTGATTTCAGTCTTTTGCTTCTGCACATTAGAATTCAGGGTTTGCTTCTTAGCTACACAAATTCTAAGCAGCACTCAGATCGCATTATTGCATCAAAGCACGTAGTGACTTTGTCATTACAAGCTCTCAAAAACTCAACAAAGCTAAGAAAAAGTAATGACGCAACAATATGAGACACCAAGACAATACTTACAAGATTGTGCATCGACATGGCAAGAAAAACCATTGAGAGGGACGCCTCCCTATCACTAACAATGAATCTTGGATTGCCATAAAAAAATTCATTTATCAACAAGAGGAATATAATTTATTATTATCATCCTCTACAACTTTTTTCCAATTGAACATTGTGAATGAATGACCAAACGTGTCACATAATGCCCTTTCCAATTTTGCTTCCGAGATTCAAAGCGTTTGTAAATTCTTTGGCGCTATTCTGAAGTCATGAGGGTCCTTTGACAATGTGCATTATTATGAGTGGAGGACAAAGACATCACCTACCACCTTCTGTGGAGTTGAAACTTTTCCCTAACTCTTGTAAAACTCAAGATCATGGGTACCATATATGAAGAACACACCTTTGGGTGCTAATACAATAATTCCATACATTCTGAAATTCATATAGAGGTAGGACTCACCTTAAACATCAAATGCGCGTACATGAGGGCAAGAGACTCCTAGTCCTCTGTGGTGGAAATTAGTACAGCCTCTTCATTCATTATGATAAGAGATCTCCCTCAAAACATGCTTTCGACCATACAAGAAAAACGTAGCGCTTTTCTAGCTTCTTCTCTATTAACAAGTGTGTTTTTGTCAACTTCCTAAACAACCACAACATTCGTGGACAAAAATTCAAAGCGACACACTCTTCATCTTTCCAGGTCCGCAAGACAGTTTGCACAATCCTCCTTAGCTTAACGGCAGCTCATCTAGCGCTTGGAACAACCACTGGCTAGCCGTCTACCAGGCATCAACAACCTTCTTGACCGCTTGCTTGTTGGCAACCGGTGAAACAATGGCTCGTGCCTTGCTTAAGCAAGGTCGCATCCGATTCTTGGAGTTTCTTCAAAAACTATGAGCTTCATAGTGTCCAGCAAATAGTACGAGGATTGCAGTTTCTGTGGATAACAAGAAAAAAGGGGGGGAGGTGCTTAGTGAGCCCATTTGTGCTCTTGATTTTTTCTCCCATGAACTGGCCACGTTGCGGCGATTGCCCAGTTTGATTTCCATCTCCAAATTTCAGTAAGTTACCATCTGCACCCTCGTAATGTTGAGGACAACGACTACGCTCCTTTTGCAACCACCCTTTTAAAAGTGACATTATCCTCATGAATCTACTACATCATCTGCTTTCAAGTCAAGGAACCATGTTCAAATTCTACATGCAACAGTTTACGACATCAACCATCAACTAAGAGGGTGTGTTTTGATTTACCCAGTTATTCTAGTCAAGATTTTGCTAAAATTCATTATATGGTGCATTTTATCTATGTTGGATGGGCAAAACATCCACCTCATTAAATGTAGGGAGGTGAGGCGTAAATCCTTGCCTCTGTAAGATGAAAAGGTACCCTTGGAGGCCCTTTGAGGGTGTGAACCATAAGCTTCCAGCTCCAGGGTATTTGGTTGGCCTCTTACCACCTCTCGCCACCTCTTGAGTCTCTTCTTTTACCAATGCATCTTCACCCTTGAGTGGCCCTTCAGTTGCTAGTGACCTTTCATCTTTTACTATCGCTTCATTTTTTAGGTCACTCTTTAACTAACGTAGATGGTTATGTAATCACCTAAGCATTTATGCAATTACCTACAACCTCCAAGGAAGTAACTCCCATGAAGGCCCTTCGAGGACTACTTCAAGGGACTCAGATCACTTAGCCTAATATACATTGTCTTGCCTTCAGCCATCATCACATTCCTTCTGATGCCTCGAGTGTTTACCTCTACACGCCTCTACCTCCAACAGAACACGCAAGTACCTTAGGACGCACCTCCACAAATGTTTGTGCCTTCCACAGTGCAAGCTAGTGACTCTAATCTAGGTCTTGTTTCAATGAATCCAAGGTGGGCACGTTCTAAGTCCACAAGTCTACACTTGTGGCTTTATCCTTGCACGTTGTTTAAAGAACTTATAATGTACTTCTCTTTGTGATCTTCAAGTTTGTATAGATATTTCACATTCTTCTAAGCAAAAACTGGCCATTTAGATTTAAATTTGTTTTCAACAAACTTCCTTCCAAAAAATTCTTACAATACATATTGATTCACATACAAATGTTTATTTTTATGAAGATGTTTGGATTCATCCTACTACAACATGGCTTGCTTTTGCTTGGCCTTGTGGTCTAGCTCGATGCATTTCCAGAATTTTCTGTCGTCTTTTCAGAAGATCTAATGAATCTAGTGAAAAACTTTAAGGTTTTTAATGTTGAAGAACAACGTCTATCTAAACTTGTGTCCGACTTATGGCTTTGGTCTATTTCAAAGTAAGATAGAATAACGGGAAAAATGTAAACTGATGCCCTTTTGAAATTAGCACTAAATTAAAGAGGCCCCTAAAGCTCCTTACAACATTTGCTCCCCACAAATGAAAACACGCATATATGGCGCCCCATCAAACTAAGCACGCAATAATGCTCCTCCCCCCCAGGATAGCATGTAAAAATGGCACCCACCAAAAATCACCTCTCGTTAAGTGACATGCAAAAATAGCACCCCCTATTGGCAATGTCATGTCATCAACCATGTTTTGGATTTATTGGGGGTGTGTACATTTTGTGTTTACGTTCTATCTTGATAAGAGATTCATTTGTTTTGGAGAAAATCCCATTGACTTGTTTATTTCTTGGGCGGTTTTGTGCGACGCCTTAGCCAACACGGTTTTAATTGTGCGATGCCGCGGTGGTTAGATTCGTGCTTAACTAAGTTGCATTCTACATTAATTACTCAAACTGCCAGTCCGGGTTTGCGTTCTTATTAGACGGGTTGATCCCAATAGGAAATTCTTAGGTCAGAGAGATTCGCTAAGATCCTCTAAGCGACGCCACCCTTCTATCGATACTATCATTGGGCGGTCAGAGGGTACTGAATTGTTGAAGATAAGTTCTTGCCTTTTACATGTCAAGAGATGTTTGTGCGACAAAGGATCTTGTCCATAGACATTGTTTCGTTTCGATGGACACAAACAATCGCGTCACTGGGCAAAACATGACACGCCGGTGGACTCATCTATCAAATGCATTGCAAACCCATGTTTTTGGACATTTTTGCTAGTCCATCGTAAACTCCTCTCTTGCTTGCCTTCTTTTTTTGCACTCTTCATTCCGGATGGCAAAAATGAGGTTTTGCGTGCCATAGATTAGTAGAAACGCTGCATACATTTTTGTAAATAAGAAGGCGGTCAATACATATTTCTATGTTGACGGCCCCAGGCAAAAACACCTGGATTCGTAAGTATTTTGTGAAATCAAATCAATGTGTAACTGTTTCAAGAACGAGTTTAGAAAGCCAAGCACCTTGCGATGAACGCGAGAAGACCGACCAGATGGCTGAGCGCTCCGGGTTAAGTAAGGCGAAGCAGCATTTCCCCATCTTTTCCTTCCTCGCTTGATCAAAAATTGTTTGGCTTGCCCTTGTTTAGGTACAGTGTTGATGTCCTTGAGGTGCCAACATCTACATGCTGTTGGATGTTGTTTCGTCGAACAGTCGATACAGAATAGACGAGTGTCGCATTTTCGCTTGGCCTCCATTCTCCGCTGGCGTCGAGAAGATTTCACCAGCCGGCATAGATTTTCATCGCCTAGACATCTTCCGCAAGGACCGTGATGTTTGAGATTTCTCCATAGAGAGACAAGGATTTTCTCTACGATGTTGGGAAAACCGCGTATGATCGAAAGGCATGTTTTCAGAAACGAGCATCCTGATAAGGCTTTTAAGAGCTTCCATGAGAAACGGGAAAACACAGTTCTCTACACAGTGTTCTTAAGAGCAAATGGGACCTTGCATCTTTTCTAACTCATAAATTAACTGTTCTAAGAAAATTCGCCATTTCTCAGAAATTGCGAGGTAAATAGTTGGAACGCCGTAAAGAGAAATAATCGATTAAGATCACGAGTTGGCGAGGTGCTAGGGCCATCCTCGTCTCTTCCGAAGAACCTGTCAGCTCTGTTCCACCCAATCCAGAGGATAGATTTACGTATGTGCCAAAACGGAAGTTTGCGAGGTTGGTAACGTCAAGAAAATCGCAAAACTGTAGCGTGCCGCCTTATGAACTAGATGCTAACATCGTGCAAAAATCTCGATTCATCAACACGGTGCCTTAGTTTCTTCCTCTTACATTGAAGGCAAACCCTCCTACGCCACCCTGTTTCTCGTGTAAAAACCAAAGGGCATTGTTGAGAAGCCTCCTGACCTAATGGGTACAAGGCACAAATCCTTGACTTTGTCGTTTCGAGTCTTTGTCTTGAACGCGGCCTGAGTGCGATGGTCCATCATCTGGGATGTGGCGGCCGGACAATGTTCCTCCCTCGCCTTCTGTCCCTGACAGGTGACGGCCGGTCGAGCCCGTCCGGCCGTCGGTCTTGGCCGTTGGCGTTGTGCCTTCGGAGGCTGGTCGTGTTGGTCGTGTAGGGCGATTCTGGATAGCGCTGGAATAGTGGGTTGAGCCCGGTACCGTTCCTGCGACCATGTCGTAAGAGGTCAAAAACCAAAAATTCGACGGTCGATTCTTTGCCGTAGCACGAATGTCCGCTCTCCCTTACAACCATATTCTAGGCCGGAAATGGCACGAAAAGGATGAGATACCCGCCGTTTTTTAAACTGTTCCGGTATAGTGGCCACAGTTGTACGAAACTGGGACGACGGGGGTGTTGAGCCCGTAACGGGGGTGACGAGGTCAGAGGAGTCGCGATTGCAGTCGATTGCTCTCGCGACTCGAGGAACTGCACCGGAGGTGGATGAATTTTGAAGACTTCATCCAAAATCAAAAACGTTGACATCATCCAATCTGCAGCGTCTATCTTGTTCAAACGCAATTTTGTTACTTTCGGCTTAGGACCCTACGTCTACGATCGGTCGCAGTAGTAAGAGGGCCTTTTGAATCGATGAATTTGACGTTATGTCGTTAAAATGCCTCCCACCAAGGACCTTCAACCGTCGTAAGGTCTACAACGGTGAGAAATCTGACACTTGTCGCCGAGCCATCGAAAAGTGGTCACCAGACGAAAACAGGTGCAGCCGGACCTCCGGCGGACACGCGACTCAACAGTTTGCGCGAGGAATTTGCTACGTCAAAACTATTGACGCAGCATCAGTACGGGGCCTTGGTCGAAGTCAACCCACGACTTGGCACGACGTTCTCTATTTCTTGCGTCAACTAGTTCGTTAGGGACGGTTCCAAAACATTACTGTCTGAGCTGATCCCAATCGTAATTAATTAACAATACTAGTCCATCAGACAGTATGAAATCATTCTTCTAAACTCGAACTTGCAAAGAAGATCTTTCCTAATCTGAACATGTTCAACCAATTATATGTCTAAATCATGCGACGAAAACTTTTTCCACATACACCATATCTCAATCCAAGTCTATCCAATGAGAAAATGTTCTTCATCAGAAAGACAATTATTCAAGTAACAACTGAAGTGGATAATAAGAAATGAAAAAATTGAAAACCAAAATAAGAATTTCTTTCCATTTAATCATAATTGTAGCGGGAGGGCCGGTTCCGCCCTCCCTCCTCGTTGAAGCGAGGGGTGGTTGCGCACCACCTCTCGCGTCAGCGAGGGCTGGCCGGCGGCCAGCACTTCGTTGGCCGTCGACTAGCTCGCTGTCCGCCGGCTTGACAGCCGGCGGCCGGCCAAGCGACCGGCCGGCCAGCCGCCAGCCGCCGATCGCGGCCTTAGCCCGATCGGCGGCTGAGGGGCCACGAGGGCCTCGAGGGCGAGGCCTCGTGGCCTTGTGCCCTCGCCCCCCCCCCCCTCGCCCTCCTTGCAAACGAGCAAGAGAGGACAAGGGATAGGGGGAGCGAGGTGAGGTCGAGAAAGCTGGCGCGAAATCGCCTGCATGCCTCGCACGCGACGATTTTGCGCCAGAATGACAAAACGTAAATCGAAGTTCGTTTACGACGAACTTCGACATAAAACAAACGAAATAACTCGTGCGAACACACGAGTTCGAGGTAAAAACCCCCGGTTTGGGTCCCAAAACCAAGGGTTTGGTTAAAAACGGAAATGGGCCTCCGGAGACTCGAAATATTTGAGTCTCCCTGCTCTGGGTCGTTGATGACGATTGCCCCTCAGTCTTGCGAAGGGGGTAAACCCTTGACGCGGACTGAGAACGCCGTTTTGCAAACTCCGACAACGACTTCAGAGCAGGAGTTGGAGACACGACATGTTACAGTGGTTCTCAGAGCCAGACGACCCTCGCGACTAAGGGTTCAACGGAAACGGCGGTTACGTCACATAGAAAACGCCGCTGGCAGTTACAAGGAGCATCAAAAACGGCAGAAGAGACTACGGCATCCATATATCACGGATCGAAGCGCCGTAAAGTGTGTTGCAGAGCTGGAAAAAAACTCTATTTGGTGGAGCCACTTCCTTCCAGCCTCTCCACACTTCTTGGGGACTAGGAGGATTTTTGTGGGGCGTGTTGGGGAGTTCCCACCTCT
Organism: Penium margaritaceum; assembly: GCA_023375785.1. NCBI lineage: Eukaryota > Viridiplantae > Streptophyta > Zygnematophyceae > Desmidiales > Peniaceae > Penium > Penium margaritaceum. Next base: position 121,029 of record SZWC01006837.1, on the reverse strand, counting down.
AAAACCACAAAATCTTCCTCATTTTCAAGGCTCCTTCAAACCTCCTTCATCCAAAAAATTGGGACAGCGCCCCTCCCCAAGCTGAGGGACTCTCACGGCCTGAGAGCACCCTTAAAAGAAGGATGTTGACACCTTGAAGATTTTTTACGGCTCGCCAACGCCGCCGGCTCAAGGGAGACGCCGCCTAAGAACGCGAGAGGCGTCAAGGAGCGTGAAGAGAAGACCAAGGAAGACAAGATGACAAGAGGAAGACAAGAAGTTGGAAGAGAGAGTGGAAGACTCGCTAGGAATCGTTAGAATTCCTCTTCTAACTGTTTACTCTTGTTTTGTGAGCGGCACTCACATTCCTCATCATTCCATCGTCTTGTAAATTTTCTGTTTTACTAGGTACTAGTCATTACCAATCACCGTAAGTCACGGCTTAGGAAGTCTAGTTCTAAAAACCATGAACTTGTGCCGACGTGGCGGCCTAGGAAAATAGAAATTGAGTTTACAATTGCCTCACCGATCGTGAGAGCAAAGAGATCGTAGGAGGCGATTCCTCCTTTAAGTTGTGGGGTGATCGTCATAACGACCTTCACGTGCTAGTTGCACGAATGACGAGATGGTAAGTTCCGGACCGTCCAAGACAAACAAGGGCAAGGTGCTGACGGCCTCACCATGAGCTCTCGGCGGACTCCAAATTTTGGGAGCCGCAGCCGCGAGCACGGTTGCCAACCCAAAGGCAACCGTACCGCCAAAGACAGCCCTACCGCCGAAGGCAACCGACGCCAACCTCGGCGATACCGAGCAGCGTGCGGAGGCTAAAAAGGTGCTCGACGAGCACGTCAACGTGCACGTGGGCGACCCCCATGCAACGGACGATGCGATGGAGGAGGATCTCCCGGGGGGATACCCCGACGAAGAGCACGACGTCGACGATGGCGAAGGCGACGAGGATCGCGACCATCGCCATCGTCGTGCAACAAACTCGAGCCGATTGCTCGAGAAGGGCAAGACGCCCGCCGCATCGCCTGAAGCTGCCGACGGCAGCGAGACTGTCGAGAGCAGCAAGGGCGTTGAAAGAAGCCACACGGGAAGTTCCCGCGAGAACGAGCCGGACGACGCCGCCTCAAAGGCAATTCGTGATGACCGTCGTAGACTCGCGGAGTTTGCTACCGAGGCTGCAGGCCGACTCAAGATCACCACCGATGGTGGATATACGGCACCACTTGGAGGAATGGGGGCGGACCCTCCTTCCTACGATGCGGCCGCAATGGGGCAAGGCAGCGCCCACTCGAGCGTCGTCGCCGACGACAGTCTCCTCTGAAAGGTGGGACTCCTTGGAGGTGTGTACGCGAACCATACCCTCTTGCAGTGGGTAAGGGTGCACGGACAACGCGAGGCCCTGGAAGCTATCGCCGATGCTCTGACGACATCAGAGCTCAAGTTCGCGTTCGCAAACCTGCTAGCCCACGTCGGGCAGAGCATCACGGACCTTGACCGTGATCGCCAGCTGCAGCGCTTGGCCGCCCATGAGGCAAGCCGCCATTGCAACGACCTCGACAAGGCGTTGTAGAGCGTGACCCAGGTGCGGATGCAGCAGCAAGCGCAGCGTGCCACAGCTGCGGATGCCACTACCGGTGGCAGTGACGAGTTGCCTACCTCGACGACTTTGGGGCCGGTCATGAACACGTCCTTCCTCCACAGTGTGGAGATCTTACGAAAGGGCGTGAAGCTGACCGACTTTCTGAATGGCATAAAGCACGTTCTACGTGTCCACAACGCTCCACTCGGCCAGTGGGGTGACCTTGCCACGATGCGGCTTGAAGAGAAACTCTTCAAGTATGTGGTCAAGGAGTGGAGTGCGCAGCAGCCACACCTCGAGTGGCAGCCCATGCCGTGGGAGGCCTTCTGCACGATCATGCGCAAGAAGTGCACCCAACGTGAGGAGGTGCAGTGCGCCTTCCACAAGATCAAGGACTTCAGGCAGCTAGGCAGCTCGCTCGAATCCTACTTGAGCGAGTTCGCGGCACTCGTGGAAGAAGCCGAAAGCTTCACCAAGGGCGATGGGACTCAGACCTTCAAGTACCCGGAGTGCATGCTGCTCGAATACTTGCATGATGGTCTCGCCAGTGAGAAGCTGAAGGACAAGACCACCACGATAGCCACTGGCCAAGCTTGGACAAGCTGGAGGGCGTTGCGCGACTACATGAGCGAAGTGTATTCGGCGAACCCGAAGCACTACTCTGATGCACGGCCGAATGCACCTGCATAGCAAGGCCGCGACATGGGCATAGACGTTGCATGGGCTGGTGGATCAACTGGACAGCAAGGCGGGGCCAAGGGCAAGCAGCCTGCAAACCCTCCAGCCAAGAAGCTGGTGGATACAAGGGCCCCAACAATAAGCGCAACCGCGAGAATGACGAGCTACAGGCGGCGCGTGAGCGTCGCAACACATCCTTCCGCGAAGGGCTCTGCCACAATTGCATGCAGCCGGGCCACTTTAGGGCTCAGTGCCCTCAGGCTGCTGGGGGTGGACAAGAGGCCGCGGCGTTAGCTGCAGCAGTAGCACCACGTGGGGATGGTGCAGTAGGAGGCCGCGGACAGGGCCGTGGACAGGGTCGCGGTCGAGGCAATGGGCCCGGCCGTGGTAACGGACAAGGCCGTGGGGCGGGTTTTCCCCATCCTTGAGTGACGTCAGTGGGGACCACTCAGGGGTAAAACTGGATCACGAGTGTGGGATCATGTTTTCAGATGAGGATGTTAAACAATTTGAGTTTTTGACGAGTTCAAATTTCTCTGTTGTCTTTTCTTTTCTTGTTGAACCGCATTCTACACTTGTTGACCGGCATTGCCCACTAAACCTTGCATCTCCGGACGAGATGCATGATCGTACATGCTTTGTGGTGGCGACACCGACCACTCTGCAAGAGTTGTGTGACACGGTGATTGAAGCAAACACCCTCAAAGCAATGAGTTCAATCGCGTTTGCAGTACCCTTAGTCGACGATTTCGACCCAGTCAAATATAAAGACTAGAAGGAGCTAGCCGAATTCACACGTGCCCACAAGATGTGGACTCGAGTGGGTGAATCATGGGAGTTGCGACGCCCGTCGCACAGATTCCATGTTCATCACAAACTCGGCTTACCATCGTCGAGTCTGTTCACTCGGAAGAGTGGAGGCAACATGACGATGCAGTTCAAAGGACACCTAGCTGGTACTCCCGTGAACATACTGGCTGACATTGGAGGGGACAACTATTTTGTTAGCCTTGGTTTTACCCGACAGGTTGGCGTGAAGTACGAGCCATCGAATGGCGCAGTTGTTGTCGGTGAAAACCATACGGTACCCGTGATCGGTACTTGTAAAGCAAAAATTTGTATTCAAGGGTACACACAGAGTGTCACGTTGAAGGTACTCAACCTTCTTGACCCGTTTGATGTGGTGCTAGGCGATCCCTGGCTCCGTGACAACAAGGCTCTAATGTGTTTTGAATCAAAGCGTTTGATCCTCCGAAAAGGACAACGCCGCTTTACGTTAATTCCGAGCACGAAATTATCGCCGACCCGACTCAAAGTCCATGCCAGCTTGTCTGCTTTGCAGGTCAAGAGACGTATTCGACAAGGTTGTCGATACTTCTTGGCTCAGCTGTAGAAAGTGGAGGACGACGTGACGGAAGGCACGCCACAAGAGATCAGATCTCTATTGGCGGAGTTCTCGGATGTATTCCAAGACCCACCGGATGGGCTTCCACCAGAAAGACACATGGGCCACACGATTCCGCTACAACCAGAGGTGACTCCTCCGTTCAGATCCATGTATCGCCTTAGTCTAGCAGAAAGGCAAGAGGCCGAACGCCAAATCAAAGAGTACCTTGCAAAGGGGTGGATCGAGCCCAGTAGCTCGCCGTACGGTGCGCCGATCATTTTTGTGAACAAAAAGGACGGTGGTTTACGCATGTGCGTGGATTATCGGGCGTTGAACAAGCTGACGGTGAAAAATCGATTCCCCTTACCGCGGATTGAGGACCTTTTTGACCAACTCCAAGGCACAAAAGTGTTTTCATCATTGGATTTGTCTCAAGGGTACCATCAAATCCGCATCACGGAAGATGATGTGCCCAAAACCGCGTTTCGAACGCACATGGGATACTATCAGTTCCGAGTGTTATGCTTCGGGCTTATGAATGCCTCAGAACCTTCCAAGGAGAAATGAACTAAACGTTCGCCAAGCAACTCGGACAGTTTGTTTTGGTTTACCTAGATGACATCCTGGTTTTCTCCAAATCAATGGAAGAGCACATAGAACATCTGCGCGAAGTTCTCACAATCCTTTGGGAACAGAAGTTCTATGCGAAAGTGAGCAAGTGCAAGTTTGCACAAGATGAGCTCGAATACCTTGGACACATCGTCAGCAAGGACGGCATCCGTGTCGACCCACGGAAAGTCCAAGCCGTTGTGGACTAGCCACGCCCCGAAAATGTTGGACAGATTCGGTCTTTCCTTGGCCTTGCAAACTACTTTTGACGGTTTATGCAAGGGTATTTGACCCTGGTAGCACCGCTAACCAGGTGGTAGCACCGCTAACCAGGCTCACGCGAAAAGACGTGCGTTGGGAATGGACACCTGATTGCGAGAACGCATTTCTCAAAGTCAAAGAGCTTCTATCCACAGCGCCCTTCCTAGCTCTTCCGAATCCATCGCAACCGTGGGAGGTTCGATGTGATGCGTCGGTAGTAGGACTTGGAGCCGTCCTCATGCAGAACGGTCACCCAGTTGCGTATGAGAGCCGGAAGCTCATCCCCGCGGAAACGCGGTACATGACTGGGGATGAAGAGCTCCTTACGGTAGTACACGCATTCAAGATGTGGCGTTGCTACCTCGAGGGTGCTGAAGGGGGTGTGACGGTCGTGACCGACCATAATCCATTGGTGTTTTTCCAAACGCAACCGAACCTATCAAGAAGGCAGGCGCTTTGGAGTGAATACCTGAGTCGATTCTCGTTCACATGGGAATATAGGTCAGGACGCATCAATGTGGCCGATCCACTAAGCCGACCGCCTATGGAAATTAAAGCAAACACGGAGGTTAGTGGGTGTTCTATGGCCATTACAACAGCAACAGTACAACCACCAGATCCCCCTGCACCTCTGCGGTAACCACCACGAGAGATTATCCATTACAACGGTTTTGTAAATAGGATCCGGATGGGATACTGTGTGGATTCTTGGTTTCAAGACTCTCAAAATCTGGACAAGTACGGCTTGGTGGAAGCCGCATGAATCTTCTGGCACGGAGAACAAGTTGTTGTGCCAAACTCGGGAGACCTTCGAGCAAAGGTAATCTCCCAGTTCCACGACCCGCCGGTAGCAGGTCATGTGGGACCCCGAAAGACCAGACAGGCACTCTCGGACCACTATTGGTGGCCAGGGTGGAGTGTTGATGTCCGTAAGTATTGCATGACATGCGACCCATGACTTTGGAATAAGGCTAGCGACAACAAGCCTGCTGGACTCCTCCAACAGCTTCCCATTCCTGGGACTCCATTGGAGTGCGTCAGCATGAACTTCATTACTGGTCTTCCGGACACGGCCCGTGGCCATGATGCAATACTAGTGGTTGTGGATCTTTTGACGAAGATGACACACTTCATTTCTACAACTACTGGCGTGAACGCAGAGGAGACCGCTCGTCTTTTCTTTGAGGGTGTCGTAAAGTACCACGGCTTGCCGTTGCTCATTATCTCCGATCGAGATCAAAATTTTGCTAGTAAGTTCTGGCAAAGGATGCACGAATACTTCGGCAGTGAATCGCAAATGTCGACAGCATTTTACCCTCAAACTGACGGACAAACAGAGCACATGAATCGCACTCCGGAGTAGATGCTCCGCATGTACGTGGACCCTGCCATGCATGATTGGGACGAGTTCCTAGCACCGGCAGAGTTTGCGGTGAACAACTCGGTGAACGAGTCCACACAGTTCACATTGTTCGTGTTGTATAGTGGTCGGCATCCAGTGGTACCCTCTTCATTGGTGAAGAGTGGGAGTACAGGAGGGCAGGTTCCTTCCGCTCAAGCCTTTGTCGAGCGCATCGACTCCTTCTTACAGGATACGAAGGGTCAGCTTCAAGCACCTCGGCAGCGACAAAAGGCATATGCCGACAAAGGTCGCCGGGAGGTCTCGTTTGACATCGGTGACAAAGTGCTGCTTAGCACTAAAAACCTTCGGCTGAAGTCGCCAGGGGCAAGAAAATTTCTACCGAAGTGGATTGGGCCGTTTCCCATTGTGGCACGCATCGGGCCAGTGGCATACCGATTGCTACTACCGCCGAGTATGAAGATACATGACGTGTTTAATGTGAGCCTGCTGGCTCCATACATGGCAAAAGGAACCGATCAGCCACCGCCAGTAGTCCTAGCTGCCGACGGCCAATACGAGGTCCTTCGCCTACTCCAGCACCGAGAGCGTACTCTTCGGTCGCACGTTGTCAGGGAGTACCTCGTTCATTGGGCCGGTTGTGGACCTGAACATAATTCATGGGAGCCCGAATCTTGGTTGCCCACAAGGGTGGTCAACGTACTGGAGCGAGCTTGCAGCTCGCACAGATCGACGCGTGGCAGGAGGTACCACCTAAATGCGGAAAAGTGAACAACATTCCCACAGGGCAGCATTCATGGACAGCGACCATGGGAGGTTGGGGACGCCCAACATGGTTGTCGCGCGGACGCTCCAGCCTAAAGGGGGGAGGCCGCTAGCCGTGCTGACCTACAAGCTGCAGCTTAGGTCCAAGTACCATGCACGTGTTCATGTTTAGCTGGTAATTGAAATCATTAACTTTCTGTCACAATGTTGATGACTCACTGACAGACAAACCTACTTGTTGTTCATGAACCGGGACGGTTCATAATAAGTGGGGAGGAATGTAGCGGGAGGGCCGGTTCGGCCCTCCCTCCTCGCTGAAGCGAGGGGTGGTTGCGCACCACCCCTTGCGTCAGCGAGGGCTGGCCGGCGGCCTGCACTTCGCTGGCAGTCAGCCAGCTCGTTGCCGGCCGGCTGGACGGCCGGCGGCCGGCCAAGCGACCGGCCGGCCACCGGCCGGCCAGCCGCCAGCCGCCGATCGCGGCCTCAGCCCGATCGGCGGCTGAGGGGCCACGAGGGCCTCGAGGGCGAGGCCTCGTGGCCTCGTGCCCTCGCCCCCCCCCCCCGCCCTCCTTGCAAACGAGCAAGAGAGGACGAGGGATAGGGGGAGCGAGGGTGAGGTCGAGAAAGCTGGCGCGAAATTGCCTGCGTGCCTCGTACGCGACGATTTTGCGCCAGAACGACAAAACGTAAATGGAAGTTCGTCTCCAACAAACTTCGACATAAAACAAACGAAATAACTCGTGCGAACACACGAGTTCGAGGTAGAAACCCCCGGTTTGGGTCCCAAAACCAGGGGTTTGGTTAAAAATGGAAATGGGCCTCCGGAGACTCGAAATATTTGAGTCTCCCTGCTCTGGGTCGTTGATGACGATTGCCCCTCAGTCTTGCAAAGGGGGTAAACCCTTGACGCGGACTGAGAACGCCATTGTGCAAACTCCGACGACGACTTCAGAGCAGGAGCTGGAGACACGACACATTACAATAATTTATGGGGGAGTTTCAATGATTTTTTAGCTTGAAAGATAATTTATGAATAATAAAATCCAAATGTAATTAATTTTTTCATTCAATTTCAATGAACAAATGTCAAGGGAATCAACATGGCGACATGCCACTGAGAAAATTTTTTTTGTGCATTCATGAAATTTGAAAATTATGAAATGGTATACACGAGTCCCAAAATCCACAAGCGTCTTATTTTTTGCTTTGTCGCTACTGGACTACTTTCCGACTTAGTTGCGACGATGTTTTTTTTGCACTCGAGGGGAATTCTCCCAAACACCCCAAAACTCTCACACGATGACGACTACTTTCCGGTCATTTCCCGAAATCACCGGAACCTTCTCACGACGTTACTCCATACTTCGAGACTATGGGCGACAATCTCTTAAGCGACTTCGACAGATCTCGCGGACCTCAAATCATACGTCAAAGCCATCGTCAAACCAACAAGGGACTTCTTGAAAACAACGAATTAGGACACGGCATCGCGTCACGCGAACCATCGAATAACCAAACGCCTTGATCGAGACCCATTTTCTCGCTCTCGCGATCTGTATATACACTGTCAAGTTTCGACACTCGTATCAACGAAGTATATTTTCCGCTTCTCAAAAATACCTAACTCACCCTAATCTTGTGAAAAGTAACAAACTCTATTTCTAACTGTGAACCACTTCACTTCCGCTTGTGTGACACTTGGTATCAGAGTGCACCGGTCCGGGCAGAGCACAAGATTAATTTCCGCGTCAACTCAAGACCCACTCGCATCTTCCAGCGCATCTCCACCGACGAGATGTGCTGGAAGATGCGTTTGCAGTCCTCGCAACAAAGTCGGCGCTCCAAGTGAGCGCACCCGACGATAAGCAGCGGTAACCGGCGAAGACATTGGCGATGGCAGAAGGTACCTCGCAAAGGTACTTCAGCCTCATCGAGGGGGATGAGCGGATGACAGCTGGCACTTTGACTAGCGCGACAAATCTAGAGTCAGGCACGCCGAACATGCCAATTCCGCCTGCACCACCAACCAATACAACTCAATCAACGATGTAAGACAAGATCACAGAGCTGAAAAGGAGGCTGGTGAAGATGGAAGCATTTCAATAAACGCTTGTCGAACAACTATGGTAGTATGTCGCCGAGATCCGTGACTCAAAAGCGCGAGAAGCGATACTCTCTGATCGATTCCACATCAATGAATCCTCAATTTGTCCAGAACTCCCTTAGCCGTTTGATCTAGCAAATCACAAGGGACCGACAATCAGAATCTTCTTGACGAGTTTGGAGGTATACTTCACTGCTGTTGAGGTTCACTCCAACGGAGGGAGGATGAACCTCACAGCCTCACTTTTGCGGGGCACGGCCTTAAGTTGGTGGGCTCATCTCATGGCCATCCAACGACAACAGGCAGCCGTAGGCGCTGATCCAACCACTACCACATTGTTGGCACCAGGCGTACTACCTCTTGAGCAAGCTCATCCGCCTAGAGTTATCAATAGCACCCCCATCCAATTGGCGCGAGTTCACCCAGGCACTCGTTGCTCGCTTCGGCAAACAGAACAAAAAGACAAAGGTTCGCTACCGGCTACAACGTCTGAAGCAGTTGTTAACCGTGGCAGAATACACGCGACGTTTATGAGAGATAATCACCGACAGCAACATTACAGAGGATGAACTATGTTTCAACTACAACAATGGCCTCAAACAAGATATTCACACAGCACTCACAATGTATGAAATCACCAACGATTAGACGTAGATCATCACAGCCGCTAAACGCATCAGCTCCAGCGATTTCAACTCAAAGTTCAACGAATCCTACGGCTAGCGCCCGAGGCATCAACCGCACTAGAACAGTGAACATTGGTCGCAACATTTAGAGAACTTGACTCCGACGAAGGTCGACGTCGGAAAACAAAATGGAGATCAACGAACATGCTACAGCTACGGGAAAACTGGACACGTCGTGAGGAACTGCCCCAGACGAAACCAAAGGGGGGGGAAGAAACACGAAAGGAAAAAAGGAGGGGAGGAGATGGGAAACGGCAGAGGGCAGGAGTAGAAGGTAAAACTTCTGCCCTCGCCAAAAAACATACATCGAACGATCGTCCACCCGAACGGCTACTATCCCCTAATACAAGGATTCCTGAGATCCAAAAATTTGACGAGGGATATGAGGATGAACAGCCTTTGATACTATTGAAAGTGCAATTGAGGGGTTACAAAAGCCGCAAAACCTTGCCGGCATAACTTGACGGAGATGCATCTCACAGTTTTGCATGTGATGAATTGGTGAAGAATCTAGGTTTGAAGTACAATCTTGGAGCTTTTGAAGGAAAAACCATTGATGACGACTTGCACCCGTCGACTAAAGCAGCCATTACGATTTCAGATCGATGATCTCTAGAACGTAACTGTCTAGAGATCCTACTCAATGAGAGAATACAAGGTGATTCTCGGACAAGATTTCCTATACCAGAAAAGCCCATAAGTCGACTAGAGCAGCGGTTCTAACTACATCAAATGGGTCACGCAACGGATCTTCTTGCCATTGTGCCGTTGCCAAAATCTAGATAGCAAGGCAAAAACAACACAACAATTGTAGCAGTGAATGCATGTAAGCCATGACCACCAGCTACGCAAATCTTGCTCGACGTGGTAAAAGGATACCTAAGGAGGGGAGCCTCGGTGTGGTTGGTCCACGCTGATGTGAGCAGCACGAGCAACGAATCAGTCACCGCAGCTGACACAACAATCCCATCAACCTCATCAGCCTCATCCACGTCAAAGTTTGTGAACGTACTTGAGGAGTTTTCTCCACTCGTAAAACAGTTTGAAGGTGTTCTTCCCGACGAGCTACCAAGCAAACTCCCTCCCAAGCGCGACATCAACCACCGCATACAGGTCACACCCGGTAGCAGACCGACTGTCAAGGGAACCTATCGGATGAGTGACCATGAACTCACGGAGCTCAAACGACAATTAGATGACATGCTAGTTTAGGGGTTTATCCGACCGCCCGTTTCTCCGCACGCTGCACTAGTATTGTTTGTTAAAAAAAATGGTGAATTGCAAATGTGCGTGGACCATCAGGCGTTAAACGACATCACAATAAAGAACCGCTATCCCCTACCTTGGGCAGACGAGCTCTTGGACCAACTAGGTGGAGCAACACTTTTCAGTAAAATCGATCTACAATGCGTCTACCGCCAAATTCGTATCGCCAACAAGGATGTTGTAAAACTGCCTTTGAACACGTTGCGGGCTCTTTGAGTTCATGGTTATGCCATTTGGACTCACAGATATCCTAGAAACGTTCATGGCAGCAATGAACAATATCTTCAAGCCTCACTTTGACGATTTTGTCATGGTGTACTTCGACAACATCCTCGTGTACAGCCAAACCCTAGAGGATCATTGAGGGCAGCTTTCGCAAGTGCTCAAGATCCTCCAACAGGAGATGTTCTATGGGAAACTCATCAAACATGACTTCGGTCAATGATCGATCGAGTTTTTTTGGTCACATCATGCGCGATGGAAGGATATCCATGAATCCGAAAAAGATTTCTATGGTGGCGCAGTGGCCAACTTCAACAAGAGTATGCAACGTACAATTTTTTGTAGGATCTCAACTATTATCGAAGGTTTGTGAAGGATTATGCTCAAGTGTCATTATCTCTTTTTGACCTCACCCGCAAAAACAGCGAGTGGTATTGGGGAGACAGCAAACAAGAAGCTTTTACATTTTTACGTCAAGCTCCAACCTCAACGCCAACCCTCTGATTAGCACATCCAACAACTGATTACATCTTGGCCATCAACGCCTTCAATTGAGCAATTGCGGCCATCCTCCAGTCAGAGAAAGAAGAAGGAGAACAGCCCATTGCGTACATGTCACGGAAGCTTCACAGAGCAGAGCTCAACTATGTTGTCCACAAGAAGGAAATCCTCGGGGTTATTCACGCTTTCAAAACCTGGCGCGGCTATTTGGAGCGCCGCAAATGTGTGGTTTGAATGGATTACCGCGCCCTAAAGTACCAAAAAGACTGGGTCTTCCCAGTCTTTTTGGTGAGCAGAATTTTGTCGCCGATCTTGAACTCCTCGAGTTGTCAATGTTTCCCGGCCTATCGCTTCATGGCTGCTTGCTTTTTTGCAAGGGTTTGACGAGTTTCTTTTTAGATGGTGGAAAATTCTTGTGGATGAGTGATGCTAGTGGGGATGTTGCTCTCAGTTTGTAGATCCATCGGGGTGGTTGGCTCTGCTCCGTAAACAACCTTGGACGGTATTTTCCCTTGTGCGGCACATGCTTCTGAATTGTATGCAAATTTGGCAACCAGCAGGTGGACTTCCTAGTCAGTGCAGAGAGGTTCGCACACAGTTCGAAGGAGTTGTTCGAGCAATTGGTTGGTTTGCTCGATTGGTCCATCCATTTGTGGATGGAACGCCGTTGAAAGTTGGAGTTGATTGCCATACCGCTGCATCAAATCTTGCCAAAACGAGCTGGTAAACCGCACCCTTCATCACTAGTGATTGAGCAAGGACTCCATTGCACAAAATATTTATAGGCACTCCATTTCCATCAAGAAGGCATATGACTGTTGGGGCTATCCCCAAAACTCTCTGCATGATGCGTCCAAAATGACGCCCAACTGTTTCCTAGGAGTGTTGGAAGGTCTCGCTAAGGCGGCGTTGACCCTTGCCTCCTAAAACCTGGCAAAGGAACATTGCCACAGATTCCTCCGTGGACACACGGTGCATCCGCTGCAACCCAAAGGTCTCTAAAACACTAACCAACTTGTCAAAATACCAAGGATCCAAGCCGAGAATGTCGTACACTCTCATTGCATTGGCCTCTCGCAACAAGAGCTTCTCGACAAACTCGCTTCCCATCAATGGCCGGGTGAGGTGAGAACGCTTGAGGTACGGGAGGGCCACATAAATACAGACGAGGACTCCTAACGCTAACAGTTGTTCGACTATCTCTCGAGGAA